>LZPO01107969.1:178758-204177 GCA_001675575.1 Neotoma lepida | reverse complement strand
CTGGTAGAACTGAGGTATTTTATGTACTTTCATTATGAGAACTCATTTCCTCCATGTGTCATTGTTTCAAACAGAAAAGAGAATGGTGACCCATAGAAGTTGCTGTGGGTTAGTTAGAGCATGTTCATGCATAGTGTTACAAGGGCCTTGGATTTCAAAGGCAATGAGATGTGTTTGTAATTGTTAGAAACAGCCTAATCAGGTCCCATTCACACACACACACACACACATACATACACACACACACACATACATACACACACACACATATACACACACACACACACATATACTCACACACAGAGCAGATATTTTATGGAGTACTGAAGGACTCTGTTCTAAGCCTTCTTTAAAAATGTATGTTTCATAAGAAAAAAAGACAACNTATTATATTTTTTTAATGATATGAGTCTAGAAAATAGCTAATTACTTGGATGACAAAATGGTGCATTCAAAAAAATTCTTAACTACTGGGAACACTGTGTCAAAGCCCCAGCAATGAGAATCACTTAGAATANGTGTCAGTTCTAGGCTCTAAGTTTAAAACTCCAGCTACACAACTGGAAAATGTAAGAAGTGTGATTTAATAAGTCTCATCAATGAGGCAGGGGATTCAGCTTATTGGCACTTTGTCATCAATAAGACCGGGACTTAAGCTGATTGGCACTTTGAGTAAGGTAAGAATATAACTTGACTGCCACTGATATTTGGTTAGACCCCATGCCAATAATAGGATTGGTTCCTAGTCAGATTATAGCCAGTGTATTTGTCTGTGTTCTGCACTGAATACAGTAATTTCAACCAATACCAACTATTCACAGAAGTGCAACCAACACTGTAGAAGGAATATTTAAACCATGTCATCTACGAGTCTTTGTAGGAGGATTTTTGAATTATTGCGTCACAGGAAAAAAGTGCAGGGGAGGAAAGCAGGAAATCAGTTAAGAGAAGATCCCTCAAGATACAAAGTAGGGCCACAGTTGCACAGGGGCAAATTACAGGGAAGAAGTTAAGCCCATCTGGCAATCAAATAGGTTGTTTGTTTGTTTTTGTTTTTGTTTTTGTTTTTTTGGTTTTTCGAGACAGAGTTTCTCTGTGTAGCTTTGGCGCCTTTCCTGGAACTCACTCTGTAGCCCAGGCTGGCCTCGAACTCACAGAGATCCGCCTGGCTCTGCCTCCTGAATGCTGGGATTAAAGACGTGTGCCACCACCNCCCGGCAGGTTGTTTTATCAACATATCAGCAAAACAGCAGTGGTAAGTTCCCTTCTGGGTTCTATGATCTTTCCAGCCCTGGGCTTCAAGTACCAGGCTTGAATTGTCTCCTATGAAAGAGGCCTCAAACCCAACCAGAAAGTGGTTGGTTACCAGGTAGCAGTCATGCCAGTGTTGTACCAATAGGCACATCTTGCCTGGCAGTTTAGTATTGTACCTTTTGTGAGGTTGTGAATTCTAGAAAGTGGATATGTTTAGGCAGAGACAAAATCTACCTCTTGCTAGATGAAGTAGGAGAGCATCGGATACAAGGTTTTAGAAGGCAGTGCTGGGACACTGAAATGTGGACATTTAATTGTGATTTTTAATGTTTGAAAAGCCAAGTAAGATAACATTTCCTAAACAAATAATTTCATTCATCTGATTAGTCTTAATCTTATGAAGTCTTTTGATCAGAGGAAAAAAATACGATAGACATTGTAAAGGTTTTCTGCCTTGTGAGGCATGGTGCCTAAAGCACACTGGTTGAAAATGAAATTGAACTGCATTGCCTGCCAGAGATGGAATCTTCTACAGACTCCCATCTTAGTGGAGGCGAAGAGAACTCCTTTATACGTCTTCACATTTCTACACTCGCCATTCATCTCAGGGCCCCTAGCGTCAGGGAGAGGTGGCTACCATTTCAGGTGTGATATTTTCTCTACAACTTCTGTATACACAGACAGAAAGTTCTGGTGACAGGAAACATAATCTTAACCAGCAAGCAATAGGTGCATCTATTGAGTCTGGCGCCTTGGACCACTTGGCCATCCTGACAACCACTTCTAAGCAATAGAACCAGAGCTGTAGACACTTCTCTCTGCCCCAGACCTGTCCCCTCGTAGAGGACCGCACTTAGTTTTGTGACAGCTATTTTGTTGTTATCAATGACAACATCTTGCACAAGGATTTCCACATATCCCTGGCACAAACTTCTTTGGGATGAATATTTATTTGTCTGGTTTATTGAGACAGGATCTCAGTACACAACCTGGGCAGGCCTCAAACTGCGTCTCCTGTCTCCACCTAAGTGCTGGAACTGCAGATGTGTTCCCATCATTGTGAAGATTAATCTGGTTTCTTTTCTATTATGAAGAAACTTGAACAACAACACTCTGTGACTGTTAAAAAAAAAGAAAGAAATTTTGAATCTTTAGAATCATTCAAACATCAGAAATATCTTTTCTTCCATAAACTATTTACTCATATAAGCTGATGCCATTTCACAGAGTGACAACTGTCCATCCTTCAGAGGAAAAGACTGAAAGAGTCTGGCTGGATATCCCAGCACCCATTCATAGCCTTCTTCCTTCTCTTCCTGGAAACTAATCATGACTCTCCTGGGTATCCTGGAAAAGCCCATGTTTAAAATCCTGTCCCATTAGATGTAAGTAATTAAAGGCTTACTAGAAGGATTGTTTTCCTGGCTCTTGCTACTTCTACCCTTTTCTGTGAGTTGAACATGACATTACTGACTTGATTAGTAGCCTAGATCCCAGAACAAGTACCCCCAAGGATGAGGGCTGGCCATGTGAGGACGGTGGGATGGAAAGTGGGTAGTTTCCAGCCACACTTCAGATCACTGGCTACTGCATGTGCCTCTAACCTTCTCGAGTGGGAAAGCAGCCAGGCTCCTAATAGCTTCATTGAAGAGTAGCATATATTATAAAATCCATCTACTGTTAAGTAGATAAAACTCCGTGACTTCAGGAAATTGATTGAGCTGTACAACCACATCACTACTCACTTTTCCCTTCAATTTCATTTTCAACTCCCATACCCGTTCCCATCCCTGACCCTAAGCAGCTGTTTATCAGCACCCTTTCTCTAAACATGCCCTTTCTGGATGTTCCATCCATAACAGCCAGAGCTCTCTAGGAAAGGAGAATCACTGAATAATCACAAGAGGAAACATAATACATTGGCTCACATGATCAAAGGCAGGACAGCTCCGCAGTGGTGGTCTGCAGGTTAGAGGGGCAGAAAACCAAGTGGCCACCCAGTCCAAGAACTGGAAGCCTCACAACAAGGGGGACCGATGGTGCAGCCCCAGGGTAAGGCCACAGGTCTGGAAGTTCCCTGGGGAAGGATGATGTGAGAGTGCACTGAGAGCTGGAGAAGCCAGAGTCTGGCAGCTACAGGTGATGGCGGCAACAACACATACATCCACTCAAGAAGAGTGAAGCTTGCACATCCTGGTAAACTGTGTCTGCCTTGCGTTTATGTTCCATCCAGACTGCTGCCTGGGCTGGTGCTGTCCAGGTTCAGGGTGTCCTACATGCCAGACATCTCCAAAAACACCTTCACAGACACACCCAGAAAGTGTGCTTTACTGGTTTACTATACATTCCTGAACCCAGTCCAAGTGACAGTCACAATTAACCATTCCCCAGATAAGCAACCATGCAGTATAGACTCCTTTGCATCTAGCTTTTGAGGTTTAGCTATGCTGTAACATGGAAGGATATTGTACTCTCTCTTAAAGCCGAATACTGTGGTATTATTGTCAATAATACCACAAAGGCTAAAGCTTTTGCAAATAATAATTGACACAACCATTGGTGTATTTGTCCTGATGTGGGTTGGTTTTTATTTCTCTTGGCTAGACATCTAGGAGTAAAATAGGAAGATCACAGGGTTGAATTATGTCTGGCTTTTACAGAAATTAACAAGCCACTTTCCAAAGGGGCCATTCCATTTTACATTCCCACCAGCAGTATGTGAGAGCCATTTTTTCCACATCCCTGCCACCAGCTCATGTTTCTTTAAATCTTTGTTATTATAACCATTTCTTAGAAAGTGTACACTAGCATCTTATTAAGGCTCTAATTTACATTTCCTTGAAGACTAATATTGAGTCTTTTCATATATAATCATTAGTCATTCATGTCTTCTTTAGTAAAATATCTGAGTCTTGTCCAATTTAAATAAATTAACGAATCTTATTTTTTGACTAAGAATTCTTTATAGATTCTATATACCTGTCATTAATTAGAAAACGATGTAAAAATATTGCTCTCTGTTTCCAATTTATCTTTTCATTTTCTGAATGTCAGTTTTTGTACAAGTGATAAATTTCGAATAAGTTTAACTTACTTATCAACTGGTTTCAGTTTTGTGATTTGTGCTTCTGGTGTCCTGTCCCACAAAATTCCCTACTAACACAGAGATGTGAAAATTCAGTCTTATCTTTTTTAAAGAGTTTTGCTGGTTTTGTTTTGTATCCATGACTCCTTTTGCACTCTCTTTCTGGTGTGAAGA
Source organism: Neotoma lepida (assembly GCA_001675575.1). Taxonomy (NCBI): domain Eukaryota; kingdom Metazoa; phylum Chordata; class Mammalia; order Rodentia; family Cricetidae; genus Neotoma; species Neotoma lepida. The sequence goes on along the minus strand of LZPO01107969.1, from coordinate 199,664 downwards.
TAAATTCCAAGTTTGTTTCCTTATTTCTATGATTTTTTTACATATAAAGGCCCAATGGCTTCATTGTTCTTCTTTGAAACAGTACCCTTTCCATATCTTGACACTTTTGTTGAAAATGGGTTTACTATAAATGTGAGGGTCTGTGGAGTCCCCATTCTATTTCTTTGATCTATGGTGGGGATTGTTTATGCTCTACTGGTCAAATCCAGCCTACTATTTTTTTTGCAAATAAAGTTTTATTGAACACAGCCATGTATTTCTATATTGTCTAGGCTGCATTTGCCTGTGATGGCAGGGTTGGGAATTACAACAAAGCCCTCAACCTCTCAGGCATTCACTAACTGGGTGTGTACTTTGCCCATCACTGTACCTGGTGAGAAGCAAGTTAATGAAGGATTTATTTTAACTCATGGTTTGAAGATGCAGTCCATCACCGTGAGGAAGGCATTCTGAAGCTATCCAGCAGAAGCACAAGGCTGCTTTTTGACATGTGAGTAGATCAGGAAGCCTAAAGAGGGGAATGCAGATTCCTGTCAGGCTTTCTCCTTTCCTCTTTTGTTAAGTCTGGGACCCCTCCCTGCCCATGGAATGGTAACACACAAATCTAGGATGGTCTTCCCCAGTGAAACCTCTCTGGAAATACCATTACGGAGACACAGAGAGATGGGTCTCTTAGGGGAGTATAAATCCCAAGATGACAGTAAAGAGTTAACATTTCAATGACCCTTTCTAAAAATTTTACCAATCCCTAATCTATGCACTTATCTAAAATCAACACCACATTGTCTTGATTATTAACTATACTTTAGAATTAGTCATGAAAATGGCTAAGAAAAATCCTGCATCTTTCTACATAAAACTGGTATTTGGGACTTCAATATAAATTTTAGGAACAACTCATCAATTTCTGCAAAATACTCTCCTAGGAGAGGATAGGAATTGTGTTATATCTATAAATCCATTTGGGGAGAATAACCATCCTGGAAATGGTGGCTTTTACTGTCTGAGATTATGACATCTCTCCATTTATTGAAAGCTTTGGGTTTTTTCCTCAATGTTCTTTTTTTCCTTTTCAATGATAAGATTTGTACTTTTAAGTAATTTATTATTCATATTATAAATTATTGTCTTCTTAATTTTGAAAATTTTGTTGCTCACATGTGAATACACAATTGCTTTTTGCATACTGATCTGTCTATGAACTAGCTACAATAGATTTTCACTTTTCTTAATCAGTGTTTGTATATATTCTTCCATTCTACTTTATTATTAGATGGAAATAAACAGTTTTGCTTGTCTTTGGAAACATATATTTTCAACTTACTTCTATGACTAGAATACCAGTTAAATTTTGAGCAAAATCATTACTTAAAATGCATGAAAGCCTGTCTTCACATGTTATACACATACATGCCTTACATCCTCTTGACCTGACACTTCTAAACTATTTACTGCCTAGCTCTTTAACCTTAGTCAAAGATGATATCTGCCAGGAAAATCAAAGATTTGTCTTTTCTGGGAAAAGATACAAACTCCCGCACCTCAATAACTTTTATGCATAACGCCTGTTTTAAAGGTTTTAAAGGAAGAGTTTGAGGCATCACTAGCGATACAACCGAATGAGTGAAAACCAAGATGACAGACAGTAAGAAGCCCAGATAAGGATCTGTGAAACAAGAAGCTTTTGAAGTGAAAGATGGAAACAGTATCAGATAACTGGTCCACACAAGAAAATTTTCCAGAGATCACAATATTTATAACACTGACAAGGCAAACTGTGAAATATGATAAAACAGTTCAGTACATTGGATGTTGTACAGGGCATGTCACTCTTAATGTCATTGTTGCTGATTTCTGTTCTACAAGACAGAAATTCTTTTTTTGTATAATTTTTAAATTAAAAATTTTTTATTCATTGTACATACCAATCAAAGATCCCCCTCTTCCCTACTTCTGCCCCTACAGCCTCCCCCTCCCAAACCACCCCCCATTCTCTCCTACAAGAAGGCAAGGCCTCCTATGGGGAGGTACATTTAGTAGAGGCAGGTCCAAGCCCCTCCCCCTGCCTCAAGACTGTGGAAGGTGTCCCATCATAGGTAGTGGGCTCCAAAAAGCCAGCTCGTGCATCAGGGATGGATACTGATCCTACTGCCAGGGGGCCCCTTAAGCAGATCAAGCTACACAACTGTCTCCCTATGCAGAGGGCCTAGTCCAATCCCATGCAGGCTCCACAGCTGTTGATCTAAATTTCATGAGTNCCTACTAGTTTGGTCTGGTCGTCTCTGTAGGTTTCCCCATCATGATCTTGATGCCCTTGCTCATAGATCCCTCTTCTCTCTCTTCAGCTGTACTCCTGGAGCTCAGCCTGGTAAGATAGAAATTCTTAAAGAGTATTATTGTGTACAATTTCTACCAGAACAATATTATAGCTATGTGTACTATGTTGTTGAATATATTGATATTAGAAGAAAACTTTGCTTTTAATCAGAAATTAATAAGACTCAGTTTTCCATTTACATTTTTGAAATCTGAAATAATTTTGTTATTTTTTTACTTTATGTACCTAAGCTTTTATTTTTCTTCTGTTATATATATTTTCCTAGTGTCATATAAACTGTGTCATAACCATGTAGTGACACAAATGATGGCCCCACACCTGTCTAATGAGGAAGGTAATTCTTCACAGTGGACAGAGGGAGTATTCCTGGAATCTATCCCTATGTCAATAATTCACCTATACATAAAAGACCACAAACCGCATAACTACCCTTCTAAACATAAATCAAATGTATCCCTAAATACATTTTGACTTCATTTGAAAATTGGATATAACCATGTTATATCACCTCTCAGACAAAAACAGTTATACGACAGAGGAGAAGTTGGAATGGAAGGAGACAGTGGTTTAATTCTTGTGAATTTTACAGAAATTCATCCTCGTAAGCTACATTGTCTTGACCTGCAACCATAGCACTGCAAGGGACCTGGACAAGTGAAATACCCTCACACCATGCCTCGTGAGCCAAAAGTTACTAGAGAAATGGATAAAAATGATTGTGCACCAAAGATTTGGGAACTCAGAAGAAAGATGGGATTTAGAAACTTTCTTCTATGTACCATAAAACCAAAGTATTTCATTTGGAAGTGATAGTAGCAATATTGTTACATGGACACTGCCGGGAGCCCAACTTTCTAATTACGGGGGAAAAGAGGAAAAATTAAGAGTTGACATTACTAATAAAACAACATATCCAACAACTCTAGGGCTATCAGACTCCAAATAGTCAGGAAGCAGCGAGACAGATGGCCACTCCATTGTTCACTGACTTTCAGCCTTTCCCCACAACTGTATGCTGGGATATATTGAAGATTCATAATATAATTTCATGAACACAAATGTCCTACTATTGTAAATGCAAGAAGTATAGAATTCTAAAGTTGCTTTATACCCTTAGCCACATGTCTGCTGAGCACCTGACATACAGCTAGCCCCTGGGCCTGTGACATAGCTCAGCAGCTAAACAGCTTGCCACCAAGCCTGACAACCTGAGTTCATTTCCCAGGACCCAGTGAAAGGAAAGAACTGACCCCACAGGTTGTCCTCTGACCTCTATAAGTATGCTGTGTCACACATGTGCCCTGCCCACCCCTGCTCACCACAAATGTGCTCAAAATATTTAAAGAAATGTAGCTTATCCAACTTAAGATGCGCTATAAGAAAATATAAGAAAAATATATACTGCATGTTAAAGATAGTATAAAAAACATCTCAAGTAACAGTATTACAGAAATATAATTCATAAAAAATAATTTAAATATATCGGATTAAATAAAGCATATTAAACAATATAAAATGGCACTTAGAATATATGTTGAAATGTTAACATTAAATTAAGTAAAATAATGCATCTAAAAATAATTTCACCTCTTTTTTCTATTTAAAATGTAACAACTAGGCCGGGCGGTGGTGGCGGCGCACGCCTTTAATCCCAGCACTCGGGAGGCAGAGGCAGGCGGATCTCTGTGAGTTCGAGGCCAGCCTGGACTACCAAGTGAGTTCCAGGAAAGGCGCAAAGCTACACAAAGAAACCCTGTCTCAAAAAAAAAAAATGTAACAACTATAAAAACTAACAGTGTATATGTGACTCACACTGCAGTATGACTGAACAATATTTCACTGAAGGCACATTTGATTTTTCTAGTTTGTAGAACTACTGAGAACATCTTTTGACACACCTGTGCCAGCTTGATCACTTTTCCAAGACAGAGTTAAATTTCAAGACACTAAGAGCTAAAAAGTCTCCCAGAATGAGAAAATTACATATCCATCACTACAGTGAATCACTCTATTAAAGCATTATATAATTACATTGTTCCACGAGTTTGAAATCAATTCAAAAATCTCTTTAAAGTAATGACTACTTTCTCCAAATAGTTTCTTGCTTTATGCCTCTCTAAAACATTTTAAATCATAGGAAATCAGGACAATAGACTTCCATAACACCTAAATAATCTTATAAGGAAAATGTAAAAGCAAGAAAAAGATGTAGAAAATCAAATGGTTTTTCTAAGTGTTCACAGTTATTTATTAAATATAGTAAATTTTATACTGGTTCATCTTTCAGTATCAGTAAGTCTATAATTCAAAAATTTAAAGAGTATAGTTCATAACTGAAAAACAACAAAGGTGACATACTTCCCTAATAGGATAGATAGAATGGGGGCATGTGATCATCTCAAGGGTAGCAGAGTTCACTTTCTGAAAAGATAAACAAAATTGACACACTTTAACTAAAACTACCCAAAAGGAAAAGAGAAAAAGACCCCAAAAACATAAAGATAGAGAAGAAAATGTGGAATATTACAACAGATACCACTGAAGTCTATAATATTACTAGGGAATATTTTGAAAACTATACATTAGTTAACTGGAAAACCTGGAAGAAAATGGACAGATTTCTGGACATATATGACCCACAATGAACCATCAGGAATTTTCAAACCTTAAGTAGACCAATAACAAGCAATAAAATTGACCTAGTAATAAAACATCTCCTTAAAAATGAAGAGGGGAAAAAAAAGAAGAAAGGTGCCCAGAATGGGAGACATCCATCGCTGAATTTCTTGGACATCTGAAAAACTATTAACAATTATGATGCTTCTCAAAACTGTCTATAAAGTAGAAAGTGAGGAAACCCTCCCAAGGCCACTGTACAAAGCTAGCATTACTCTGCAAAGACGTAGTGTGGAGACAAAGATAAAAGACAACTANAGGCTAACGTCTCTGATAAACACAGCTGCAAGATCTTCAACAAATACTCACAAACTGAAGTCAACAACACATTGAAATGATCATACACTATGATTGAGTTGTTTTCATTCCAAGTATTAAAGAAATGGAAGGATTCAAGGAGGCAAGAATGGCTCAACACGTGCAAATCAATAAATGTTAATGCAGCACAGAAATTGAACCAAAGATAAAAATCATATGACCATTTTAACAGAACAAGGCCAGAGGGCAGGGAACTTTTGACAAAATTCTCTACACCCCCGGTGATCTAGACTTATTCAGGTATGGAAAGATCCTGTATCACNGTAGTGAAAGCTATAGAATAACAGACCCGTGCACGATATCACAGGGGGAAACTAAAGACATGCGCTCTACAATCATGTACAAGCCAAGGGCACTGCTTCTTACCACTCTTACTCAACAGAGCGCTGGAAATGGAAGCCAGAGCACTGGGGGAAAGAAAAATAAATAAATAAAAGGAATCCAAATAGAAAAGGAGAAAGTTGATCTTTCTTTGCAGATGAAAAGATTCTATACTTAGAAAATCCAAGACTCCACCAAAAGATCCTTAGAACTCATGAATGCAGCAACATAGCAGGATACAAAATGTAGTAGCTTTGGTATATGTCAATAATGAACTTGCTAAGAAAGGAATTAGGAAATAAATCCTGCTCACAGCAGCCCCAAGTACAATGAAATGCATCAGTGCAAACATAACCAAGGAGGTGAAAGACCTCTACGATGAAACTGGCCAAACACTGACTGAAGATATTGAGCAGGGCATCAGAAGGTGGGAAGACTTCTCATCTCCACAGAGTTGGAGGATAAAACTGTTAAAATGGACATACTACCAAAAGTGACTATAAGAATCCCCATGAAAATATCAATGCCATTCTTAGCAGAGCTAGAAAAGCAAACCTAAAATTCACACAGAAACACAAAAACTTCAAATAGAGAAATCAATACTAAGCAAGAGCAATGCTGGGAGGGTTGTCATGCCTGCTTTCAAAATGAATGACAAAGCCATCGTGTCAGCGTGGTGTGGACATAGAAGCAGACATAAAGATCAGTGGAGTAGAATAAAGTGTGCAGCCACAGACATCTGATATTTTCTTACAAAGGTCCTAAAACATGTGTTGGAGAAAAGAGATCCTCTTTGAACAGTGGTGCTGGGAAAACAGAATGTTCAGAGAGAGAAGCTAGTCCTCTATCTCTCAGTCTGTACACAAAGCAATCCAAAATGGACCAGAGACCTTAATGTGAGATCTAAGATGTAAGAGCTGCTAGGAAAAATCATAGAAGATACCAGCAGGCTGTGATTTACTGGAGAGGATTCTAGCAGCCAGAGAAACAAAAGCAAGGATTAGCAAATGGTATTTCACAAATGAAGGCTTCTTCATACAGCCAGTGAACAAGCTGTGACCCAACAGACAACCCNCAGAGTGGAGGCCAGTTCTGAGGCTCATCTGGCAAAGAATTGATGTCTAGGCTATAGAAAAACATTCAAAAATTAAATGAAAAACAAATACAGTCCAACTAAATACTGTCAAATAATCTGAGCACAAACTTCTCAAAAGAAATAAAAATGGGCCAGCTATACCAATCTTGGGCATATACCCAAAGGATGCTCAATCACACCACAAGGACACTTGCTCAATGTTCATAGCAGCATTGTTCGTAATAGCCAGGACCTGGAAACAACCTAGATGTTCCTCAACTGAAGACTGGATAAAGAAAATATGATACATTTACACAATGGAGCATTACTCAGCAATAAAAAACAGTGACACCATGAAATTTGCAGGCAAATGGATGGAACTAAAAACATCATCCTGAATGAAGTAACCCAGACTCAGAAAGACAAACATGTACTTAATCATAAGTGGATATTAGCTATAAAGTAAAGGATAACCAGGCTACCATCCACAGCCCCAGAGAAGCTAAGTAACAAGGAGGGCCCAAAGAGAGACTGATGAATTTCCCTGGGAAGGGGAAACAGAAGAGATCTCCTGGGTAAACTAGGGACCAGTTGAGGAGGTGGGGTGGAGGGATGGGAGCATGAGTGATCGGGTTGGGCTGGTTAGGGCCAGGATAGATGGGAAGAAGAATGAAAGAGATGTCTTGATGGGGGCCAGTATTTTGGGGTTAGGGAGAAACCTGGTGCCAGGAGAACTCCCAAGAATCCACAAGGATGACCCCAGCTAAGACTCCTAGCAATAGTGGAGAGGGTACCTGAACTGGCCTTCTCCTAAAATCAGATTGGTGACTACCCTAATTGTCATCATAGAACCTTCATCCAGTAACTGATGGAAGCAGATGCAGAGATCCACAGCCAAGCACTAGGCAGAACTCTGGGAGTCCTGTTGAAGAGAGAGAGAAAGGATTGTATGAGCCGGGGGGGGGGTCAAGGTTATGACAGGGGAACCCACAGAGACAGCTGACCTAAGCTTGTGGGAGCTCACTGACTCTGGACCAACAGCTAGGGAGCCTGCATGGGACTGACCTAGGCCCTCTGCATGTGTGTGATAGTTGTGTAGCTTGGTCTATTTGTGGGGTTCTTAACAGTGAGTGGGATCAGGACTTGTCCCTGGCACTTGAGCTGGTTTTTGGGAACCCAATCCCCATGCTGGGTTGTCTTGCCCAACTTTGATGCAGGGAGAAGAGCTTGGTCCTGCCTCAACTTGATGTGCCATGCTGTGTTGACTCCCATGAGAGGCCTGCCCCTTTCTGAATGGAAACTGAGGAGGATTAGATGGGGTGGGGGAGAGAAGGGATGTTGAGGGAGCAGATGGGAGGAGAGGTCAGTATGTAAAATAAATGAAAAAAATAAAAAGTACTTTAGAACAACAAAAAAATAAGTAAAATGGCCAATAAATATATGAAAAATGCTTGATATCTTTATCTTCAGGAAAATGCAAGCCAAAGTACCCTGAGATTCCATCTCACTCCAGTCACAACAAGTATTATCAAATGAATGAATGAATGAATGAATGAATGAATGAATGAATGACAAATGCTGTGGAGAAAGAACCATTATACATTCTTACTAGGAATATAAATTATTATAGCCATTCTAGAAAACAGTAAGGTATTTACTCAAGAAAATTAAATATAGAGAGTCTGGGGAGATGGCTCATTTTGGACAGTGCTTGTCCTGAAAACATAAGGAACTAAGTTCTGGTCCCCAGCACCCACNTAAGAAGCTGAGTGTNACAGCAAGCACTTGTAATCCCAGTACTGGGGAAGCAAAGACAGGCAGATCCTTGGGGCTCACTGCCAGGCAGTCTAGCCAAGTCTGTGAGTTCCAGATGCAGTGGGAGACCCTGTCTCAAAAGATGGGCAACAATTTAAGACGACACCTAAAGCTGTCCTCTGACTTCTGCATACATGTGCAAGCACACACACACACACACACACACACACACACACACATATACATACATACAAACAAAACTAAAAATTGATCTACCATATGAATAAGATACCACTCCTGAATATTTATCTGGAGGAAATGAAGTCAGCATACAAAGGACATATTTGTAGCCATGTTTATTAAAACACTATCAACAATCACCAAGAAATGGAATTAGCCTATGTGCCAAGCAATATATGTATAGATAAAGAAAATACAGTATGTATATACACTTGAGTACTATTCAACTATAAAAGAAAACATCTAATCATGTCATTTTCAGGAAAATGGATGGAGTTGGAAAACACCATGTTAAGTGAAATATGCCAGACACCAAAGAATGGAAAGAGATCTGACTCATGCTCCAGCGTGGATTAAACTAGATCTTATGCTAAGTGAAAGAAGCCAGCCATAGAAGGATAAGTACTGTATCTGGCCACTATGTAAGGTGCTGGAGCAGACAAGTTCATAGAAACAGAAGTGTTGGTGGCAGCTGGAGGAAGGAAGCAAGTGCTGGATGGATGCCAAATGGAGAAGGTGAAAAGTTCTAGAAACATTGTGACGGTCCCACAGCAAGAACGCCTCACCAGCTCACATAGGATGATTAAAATGGGAAAGTTAATGCCATGTACATCAGGACAAAAAAAAAACCAATGGAGAAAAGTTTGTTTTAAAAAAAAATTCTAACAGCTTTTGTTACAAAGTACCTTGAAACTTTTGATATACAAGTAAAATTAAAGCACCGGATTTTAACCTCATTTTTAAAAAAATAAGGATCTGCCTGTCTAGTACCAGTCATTACTAGACACTGTTAATACTGATAGTTGCTTCTTTACAGAAAATAGCTGGCCTTGAAAACCATTTCCATCCTCAGCATGAAGTGCTTGGGCAGGCGAGGAGCAGAAGTGATCTTACAGGCACAGCAGAAACAAAGTTTCCTTTATCTGTGCAGTATAACAGGAGTAACATGACTAACACGTGTGCCACACAGGTCTTGTCAGATAATCAACTGAGCACCGCATGGGGGTGAGCATTACTGACATCTACTTAGTGGAGTATTTTGTTCATAGTAGGTCCCATTGCAGGCATTTATAGAAACTAGAAAACATAATAGACTAAAAAAGAAACCAGAGTAAATTTCCACTGACTCAGAAGAGAGAACTTTTTCCATACTATGCTGCTGTTGTTGTTTCCTTCAGATAAACCTAAATTTGGCACTTGTTTATTTGTTTGTGTGGCTGCCTGCATGCATGGGGGGGGCACATATGTGGTCAGAGGACAGCTTTCAAGAATTAGCTCTCTCTTTCCACTTCAGGTTGAACTAAGATAGTCAAGCTTGATAGCAAGCGACTTTACCATCTCAGTCATTTCACCTGTGCCAGATATTTTCATTGAAATGCAAGTCATATGGCATGAACTTATATTTTATGAACATAGTCAAGGGGCTGGGGAGATGGCTCAGTTAACGAAACACTTGCCACACAAACAGAAGGACCTAAATGCAATCCCCAGCACCCATGCAAAAAGCTGGGTGCTATGGTGGGTGCCTGTTATCCCAGCCCTGGAGAAGCAGAGACGGGGATCTCTGGGACTGGTCTAATCAAATCAGTGAGCTCCAGGTTCAGTAATAGACCCTGTTTCAAAAATATAAGGTAGAGTGTGATTTAGGAAGCCAAGTGACATCAACCTCTGGCTTCCACACAGATGCACAAACACCCACACATATGTATAAACACACAGACAAAATCATATGTACATATGCACATGCACATGGGAAAAAAGAATACAATTCAGTTTCCTTTAGTATATCCCCAATTATTCAAGCACCACCACTTTTTAACCCTAGAATGTCTTCTCAGCCCCCCAAAAATCTCCAGACCTATGTTAGTTACTTTTCTTGACTCTGATCAAAGACTAACAAAAAACAACTTGAAGAAAGAAGGATCTATTCTGGTTTANAATTTTAGAGTTAGTTCATCATGGCTGGGGAGGCAAGGGGGTTCTACAGTAGCATGAGGAGGCAGCAGCTAGATATATCAGGTCAGCGCTCAGAAAACAGTGAGTGATGAAGGTTAGTGTTCATCAGACTTCCTCTTGCCCCATTTTCATCCAGACATAGATCCCAGTTCACGGAATGGTGTCACCCATCTTCAGGGAGTGTCTTCCTTTCTCAGTTAAACCTCCTCAGATAACACCCTCNCAGACATACCCAGAGGTGTATCTCCTAGGTAATTCCAAATCTAGTCGGCGATGGAGATGAACCATCACAATACACATTAAATGTCACTCACTATTGCCTTCTTTTCCTAGACTGTGGCAACCACCAATTTACCTTTACAGATTTGCCTGCTCTTCATACTGCATATAAATGGAACAAGACAAAGCCAGTTCTAGAACACTGTCAGAAATGTGTCCAGTTGTCATTCTTTCCCTTTTGAATTGCTACCTTATTCTTTTGTCCTCACTGAGATATGCAGAGGACTTTTGTTTCAAGGGATAAATCATGGAATGATGGTGAGGACCATGCCTGAACCTTTCCAGTCAATTTGAAAAGTGTCCTAGTTAGCATTAATTGTCAATTTGTCACAGCCTAGAATTACCTGAGGTGAGAAGCCTCAACTGAGGAAATGCCTACTGTGGGCATGTTGATAGGAGATCTTGATAATTAATTGATGCAGGAGGGCCTAACCCAATGTGGGTGGCACCATCCCCAGGCAGGTGATTCTAGGCTGTATAAGAAGGCTGGCTGGGCNTAAGCCTGTGAGTGAGTAGGCAAGAGTCTGAGTCAGCCAGCAACATGTCTCAACAGTTCTTGCTTTCAGGTTTCTGCTTGAGTTCCTGCCCTGACTTCTCTCAGTGATTGGCTATGAGCTGGAAATATAAGCTGAACCAAACCCTTCCATGCCCTAAATGTTTTTGGTCCTGGTGTTTACCACAGCAGCAGAAAGACAATGAGAGCAGATAACAAGCCCTCCAGCATCACATTCTCTTGGATCTCTCTACCCTCTAGAGACTGGCTAAAGGTGTTTGACATGATTGGCTTACATTAGCACACAAAATGATAGCTGCCTTCTGCTTGCTCCCAAAGCCAAGAACTGGAAGAGTNTGTGAACTATGCCTGCTACAAGTCTTCAGCTACACCAACAAAAGCTACAGTCCCTGACCAAATGGGTTCCAGAACACAAGCTGATAGTCCTTCCTCTTGTAAAAGGGAAAGAGCTGGCATTGGGGCCACTGGTGCTGTATTTGGGCAGACAGTTGAAGAACCATTTCCAAAATGTACCCTTATGTAATAGGTAATCTCCCCCCACTGATATATGCCAGTTTTCCAGTGGACCGTGGAAAAATGTCTATTTTGGGGCCACTCCGTGGGAGTCCACAAAGTTCTTGCTTGTGTTGTGAGGAGCCATAGAAATTCAAATCTGTGTCAGAATTTGCTCTCATTTGCAGCCAGACCTCTGTCTTTGGGTGGGTGGGTGGATGGGTGGGTGGGGATGAAATCTCTCAATGGAGGTTTGGAATAGACTCAAAATAAATGAAAGGCTTATGTTGCTGCTATTCTTAGGACACTGGGTGAAGAGTGCAAGGGAATGATGAAGCACTCTGCATGACAGCTACTTCCTGACACTGGTTGCTTCTAGAATCATGGTTACTCGCCATTACAGTCTTTATGAGCTCTCTATCAGAATTCTTGCAAAATACATGAACAAAGAAGACATGGGAACTGGGCAGTGGTGGCGCACGCCTTTAATCCCAGCACTCGGGAGGCAGAGGCAGGTGGATCTCTGTGAGTTCGAGGCCAGCCTAGGCTACAGAGTGAGTTCCAGGAAAGGCGCCAAAGCTACACAGAGAAACCCTGTCTTGAAGAAAAAAAAAAAAAAAAAAAGAAGAAGACATGGGATGCTGTAATCCCTCCTCAACTATAGAAGCTGTCTCTTATACACATCTAGATGTGTAATCTTTAATTGTTATTATTTGTGTGGTGTATGTGTAGTATATACATGGATATACAAGGATGTACTTGCTTATAAGAGTGTGTGTGTGTGTGTGTGTGTGTGTGTGTGTGTGTGTGTGTGCATATGTGTCTGTAGAAGCCAGAAGATAACTTCAGGTATTCTGTGTTGGTCCCTACCTTATGTTTTGAGACAAGGTCTCTTCCTAAACCTAGAACTTGTCATTTCTGCTGGACGGTTGACCAGCAAATCATCCTACCTCCCCTCCCCGNTTCAGCACTGGGGTTGCAGGTGTGTGCTACCACACTGGGTATCGAAACCCGAGTCCTCATGCTTATTCGGCAAACACTTAATCCACTGAGCCTAAGAATGATCTTCTAGACCAATGTGCATAGTATAAAATGCTCAAAAATATGCTCATGCTTCTAGAAAGCTCNTCAAGCATGNAGCATGGCTGGATGGCACTACAGTTATACAGCCCTTCTGGGAAATGGAGAGTGGCCTGGTCTTACTTTATAGATCTCCTTGGCATTTTTTATGAGACAGCAGGAATTCATTCAAGACTGTCTGAAGATTGACTTCTATGGCACCAAGAATGGCTTTCACTGCTATCACTGTTAGAAGTGAGAAATTCATCACTTTTTCATCTACAGGGTCAACTTGGGTTTTCACCCNAGGATTCCTCTTCCTCATCAGNTCAAAAGGTAGAGTTAAAACACATTATTCCCCTCTGAGTCACAGATGCTGCCCTGCCCTGTTTACCACNGTCTCCTCGGGCATTTCTCACATGTTCTAGTGATTTTCTGTCATCCACTTTTACATCATCATAAACCTGGAAATCAAGAACCCTGATGTTCTGAAAGTGAAAACTCCACATCTAATCTCATGCAAGGGCTCCAAATCCAAGTACACTATGAAGCTGGATGAGAGGATGGAGAGATGCCTCAGCTGTTAAGAGTGCTTTCTGCTCTTCCAGAGAACCAGAGTTCAGTTCTCAGCACCGGCATCAGGCAACTCACATCCCCCTAGTTCAGTGTCCTTTTCTAGTACTTGCATGTTTGTGGCACACACACACACACACACACACACACACACATTCACTCACTCACATTAATTAGTTAATCAACTATGATAATCTGTTTTTAAAACTGTGTAAAATGATCTTTGAGCTGTATCTATAACATGTATGTAAAAAATAAATGAACATTGTGTTGAAACTTTGGGCTGTATTCTCCAGGCATCTCATTCTGTGTGTACAAATGGTCCCAAAATGGGTGAGGGAATCTGAAACACTGGGCTCCAAACATTTTGGATAAGAGATAGTCAACCTGGGAAAAATCTTCTACATTATAGATAAGCACCCACCAAAGTTACAAAAATAAAAAATTGCATTATTTGTATATTGGCTGTTTTTTAAAATATGAAATAAAAACAGAACCTCTCTAAATTATTTAGATGGATGGATGGATGGATGGATGGATGGATGGATGGATGGATGAATGGATGGATAGAGGTAGGGTCTCCTGTATCCTCACACAGTCCTTGAATTCACTAANCCCTTCAAGGGCAAGCTCCTAAAGCAGTAATTTCTTGCCAATAGGCACTACCCCCTAAAAATTTCACCACCTCCCAGTAGTATGACCATCTTGGGACCAAGCCTTCAACATGTAGGCCATTCAAGATCCAAACNATGGCACTTTCTGATGCATGCTCTTCCCACTCATGCACAGTCAGTAGGGCCAAGATGCCTTCACTTTTCTAGTCTGCATTATTGAGACTTCAGTTTCTCCTGCTTGTATGATCTCTCCAAAGTTAGAACAGAGGCTGGTTCTCAGTTGACACTGTACCTGCCTAGCATGCAAGAAGTGCCACATAACCTTCCCAGCATGCAAGAAGTGCCACATACCTGCCCAGCATGCACGGAGTGCCACATACCTGCCCAGCATGCAAGGAGTGCCACATACCTGCCCAGCATGCAAGGAGTGCCACATAACTGCACAGCATGCAAGGAGTGCCACATAACTGCACAGCATGCAAGGAGTGCCACATACCTGCCCAGCATGCAAGAAGTGCTGCATAACCTGCCCAACATGCAAGAAGTGCCACATAACCTATCCAGCATGCAAGAAGTGCCACATAACCTGTCCAGCATGCAAGAAGTGCCACATAACCTGCCCAACAAGCATGAAGTGCCACATAACCTGCTCAGCATGCAAGAAATAGCACATAACCTGTTCAGTGTGCAAGAAGTGCCACAAAAACTGGACATCATGGCACACNCTTATAATCTTAACATTTGAGAGCTGGAAGCAGGAGAATCAGAAGANTGAGCTTATTCTCAGCTATACAGCAAATTCAAGATCAGTCTGGGTTACATAAAACCCTAGTCATCCCCAAAATATTGCAAGCACTGGATGAAATTCAGTGAAAAGCAACGACTCAGATTCCCACCGGAAGTGCGCCTTCTCTTACATTCATTCTACCATTACCTACCAAAAAGAGCCATGGGACTTGTGGAGCAGCACCTCAGAAACCACCCATGCTCGCCAGCATATAAATCCCCATGGGTGGTGACTTAGTGCCACTGAGATCTCAGTCAAGAGCGCAGGAGTGCAGATGTGAAAGCAACAACCCCTCTCTCTCATTTTTATTAAGATATAGTTTATTTACAAAAAAATTATANGAGTGTGAAAATGATACTTACAGATAGACCTTAGGAAGATAAATAAAAGACAGATAAAATGATACAGGAGATAGATGGATAGATAGATGATATATATAGAAAGACAGATTTCATAGATGATAGACAGACAGATAGATGATAGAGATAAATGATATAGATAGATAGACAGATAGATAGATAGATAGATAGATAGATAGATAGATAGATAGATAGATTGACAGATAGATAGATAGATTTTCCATTGTGAAATGGGTAAATACAGCTCATTGATATATGCCCATCACCTCACATTCTCACAATAATCTGTGGTGAGAATACACAGCTGTATTCCCTCAATGATGAGTAGAAAGCATGTTACTATTGACTCTCTTTTATCACCATACTGCTCAATACACCTGCTGAGCTACGTCTTCCTATCTAACTTTTTATTTGCTTGAGACAGGGTCTCACTATGTAACCCAGACTAGCTCTGAGCTTGCAATCCTCCTGCCTCAGAAATCCAGATTGCTGAATTTACAGCCATGTGCCACCATGCCCACCTCCTAATTCCTCTCTGCTCCTTCCCACAGCTCCCCTTCCACGAGCTCACCCTCCTCTCAGCTCCCTGCATCCATCATTCTACTTCCTGCGTCTATAAGTTCAGTGTTTTTAGAGTCTACAAGCAGAGTCTTTAGTGTAGCTTTAGACATATTTGTGGTACCCTAGAAAGACAACCAGAGGTACCCTCTAAATAGCACCATCAAAAATCTGTGTACTGTATCCCACATCACATGTACTGACTGTCCTTAACTCAGGAATGTCCCCCTGTGGATCAGGTTCTTATGCTGGCAGCTAAAGAAGCCAGAGACAGCTGGGAAGTTATTTTCTCCTTAGTCACAGGATGATGGAGTTAATCTGGACGGGGAAATGTGGCGGAGAGGGGGAGGGACAAATGCTTTCTGCTCTGACCAGAAATGGGCAAGGTGGCTGCCTCCGAGCTCTTCCTTTTCTGTAGATGAAAAGCGTACACAGCAAGGGTCCTATCCCTTGCAGTTGGTGGGAAACAGCTGGATCCAGTCACCAGCCCCCTAGGCGAGGCATTAGACAGGATCAGGTTTTTAATCAGCCTTATTGTTGCTTTAGAGATCATTACAAAATACTTAATTGGGATTGCATTGTTTCTAAAAGCTGGGAAATCCATAGAAAGTAGAGCATTGTTTTCCAGGTCTGAGGTCAGGCCAGGAGAATGGCTTGAAGTTAATCCTTCTTGTTCATGACTGTTGAACTAAGTCAGACAGAAACTTGGATAGCTTAGAAGTGTTCTTAGTAACAATGTCTGCAAGTGTCCCGATTAGGAAAATACCTGGCTGGAAGGAGGGATAGCCTGGGAATTTTCCATTCTAAGATGGCCATCTTAGAACTTCCATAAAGTTGTATGTTGTTTTATAACTATGTGTATTAAATTATATACCTATGCATATGTATAATCTGCACTCAATACATGTTAAGAAAAAACACATCAATATAATATTTGTTTCATAGCCCATATTTGTTTAAAGTAGTTGAGGGACAANTGTAATTTCTTCTACCAGACTTGTCCAACCTCAGCCCACAGAGCCACATGCCATGAATGTGGTCTAACACACAATTGTAAAATTTAAGACNTTATAGGCCATTTTGTCAATTTTCTCATAATTTCATTGTGCAGTTCTCAAGCATGAGTTTTGGAGATGACAATATTGTGCTGTGATGTCAGAAGCCTGGACACACCTGTTAGACAATGCATATTTTCCAGATTGTTCTCTGGTTATATGTCACTGTATTGCAGTCAGCCAGCATTGACTGCAAGTGTGCTATGTGCCACATAGGTGAATTCTGTGGTANTCATTTNACTTTAAAAGGGGGTGTTTGTTTTGACTAAATCATAGCCATGCTTCTCTGGACTCCTACATAGTTTTTCTTCTCTGTCTCAAGCTGCTGCTGCAGCAGTATAAACATTTACCTCTGCCATATCTAAATGAGATTGACAAGAAGACTCCACTTTATAAACATAATTTTTAAAATACTTGTTAAATACTTGTTTGTTTTTATTTTGTGTGTATGGGTGTTTTGCCTGCATGTATGAATGTGCATCATGTGTGTGCAGTACCAGCAGTAGCCAGGAGAGGGCNTCAGATGCCCTGAAACCAGAGTTAACAAATGGTTGTGAGCTACCACATTGGTGCTGGAAACCCAATCTGGGTCCTCTGGAAGAGCAACACATGCTCTTAAACACTGAGTCNCCTCTCTAGCCCTATATAACTTTAAAAACTGAAATCNAATTCTCTATTTAAACTATACNTTGTGATTTCACTTTTAGTGTACATGAAAATAATGCATATAAAANACATAAAAATACTGTTCATTACTGTTCTTGTGACTATGACCAAAGGTAAGGGTGGAGATGTTTANTCTGGCTCATGTTTGAGGCTACATGGTGGAGAAGGTGTGACAGTATGACAACAGGTATGGCCATGGCTGCAGGAAAGTGGAGGGCTGCTTGCTCATAGCTCTGCAGACCATCAAGCATTAGAAGGGACAGAAAGTGGGGCTGGCAGCTGATGCACTTAGGAGAGAGGGTGCCTCACCTTCCCTGGACAGCGTGGTAGAGCTGGCCTTGGTGGCATGGGTGAGGGAAAGCTGGCCCCANTGGTCTAAACCAGTCCCATCCTTTGCCAGCTGCCACAGGAAGGATATACCTGGCCCCACNCCTACTCTAGGCAAAGTGGAAGAGCTGGCCCTGGTGGCTGGGGNGTAGGAGAATGGGCAGGCTGACCAACTCAGCTACCACCCAGGCCCAGATTCAGGTCTTTGAGTTGGCCCAACCCAACATCTACCCATCCACAAACTGCTGGAGCACATGAAGGGGCCAGTCCTGCAGAAACAAAGCTGCAAGATCTCCGTGACACAGGGCAACAACCGGATGTCTAAGAGGAGTCTCGGTGAGGATCCTGTATTGATAATGCAGCAGAAACCAGAGGCCTCAAACCAGTCCGATGACTCATTGTAATGAACATTTGCAGACAAAGCTGTTTAGGCAAAGGGTAGACTGTGTGACACACACAGCATCCATGGCAAGATTTTTTTTTAATCTTTATTTTTTACTATTATTTTTTGTTTTCTTTTGGGGGAAGTTGCAAGGACAGAGGGCAGATATGGAGGGATGGTGAGATGAGTAGCATTGGGGTGCATGATGTGACAGTCATAAAAAAAACAATAAAAAATTAAAAAAGGAAGAAGGAAGGGGGGCTGGGCTGTGTCTCTCATGCCTGTTCCCCAGAGATCCATTTCTTCTAGCTAGATACACATCCCAAAGGCTCCACAACCACTCNAAACAGTATCACCAGATGGAGACCATGTGTTCAAGCACACAAGCATGGAAGGGGCATTTCACATTCAAGCCATAACAAATACACAGATATTTGTATGTTTGATTAAGATGGTAACTGGATGTAATCTATATTGTCACGNCTCTTATTGGATATAATCTATATTGTCACTACTCCTACTATATTCAAATGGAAAATAAATACGCTGGCCTGTTTACTAATGACCTCATGTCTAACCACCCAACCTTGGTCACTTTCACTCTCTTAAGTCTATTTACACTGAGAAGACAGGANCAAGTAGCAAATTGGTGGCTTTTCTGTACTTGTTCTACATTTCATTGGCTTACAGCTCTTCTGTATTCTATTGGATAATACCTCTAAGTTTTAAAATATGAGTTTTTGGATGAAATTTTTTTTCTTTTTTGAAATTTTTATGTTAGTGTATATGTGTGTATGTGTGTGGCGTGTGTGTTTCAATGTGGGCATGATCCTGCCATGGTGNGCATATAGAGGTCAGAGGACAAGTTGCAGGAGTTAGTTCTCTCCTTACACTGTGGGTTCCAGGAATCAAACTCAAGGCATCAAGCTTGTGCAACTAGAATTCTGACCCACTGAACTATCTCACCAGCCATGAATAATTATCTTTTCAAAGTGTCTTACTCCATGTTCTATTCCTGTGAAAAAATGCCATGACCACAGAAACTCTTATAAAAGAAAGCATTTAATTGGGGTTGGCCTACAGAGTCCATGTTTAGTCCATTATTATCATGGCAGGAAGCATGGTGGCATGCAGGCAGAAATGGTGCTGGAGAGGTAGCTGAGAGTTCTACATCTGGATAGGCAGGCAGCAGGAAAAGAGAGAGAGAGAGAGAGAGAGAGAGAGAGAGAGACACTGGGCCTGGCTTGAGCTTCTGAAACCTCAAAGCCCAACCTCAGTGACACACTTCCTCCAACAAGGCCACACTACTCCAACAAGGCCACACCTCCTAATGGTGCCACTTCCTGGTGACCAAGCATTCAAATCTATGAGCCTATGGGAACCATTCTTATTCAAACCACCACAAAAAGGTATCATCATATACATATTTTGCAGCATTTGGATTTATAGTGAGTAAGCAATAGCTTATTTCTTGTATGGTTTTAGAAAGAAACAACAACAAAAAAAATTTGTTCATTTCTGTAAGTCTTGACTTTAAATCTGGATTTGTTTCATTAAGCAATTCCTGAAAACACTTAATGAGGATAGAGTGCCATACACTCTCTGTTCCAGTATATCGAGGTAGGTATCCCCAATTTGCAGGAGAGTATTCATGAACACATCCCAAGGTGGGGGAAANGCNTCATGTCCCGATGTAGTGCATAGCTGTTCTAGCNTTGACCTGGAAGCACTAACCCTGGGGAGGCTTCAGGTAACTGCCACACCTACCTAGGACCTCCCCCTGGGGTGAGTCAAGACAGGAGCCTTTGAGACTGGAGATCTGTCCATGCCTGCCCTCTTGGTTCCTGGTGATCCTGGACGCTGGATGGTAGACTAAGCAAAGTTGTCCAGAGAACACACTTTCCTGGATACTGTAACCAACCCCTTTACTGACTGTAAGTNACCCCTAAATAAATCTTGTATTAACTACATGGAGTTGCCTTAATAATTTTCCCCTATAGCCCAACATCATCTTTACTTTCCCATTGAATAATGACATAAAATAAACGTGAGATTTGGATCCCAGCTTTTAAATATCAACAGTAGGAACTTCAAAGGGGAAAATATTTTTAAATTGAGAGTCATTTCTTTTTAATTGAATTGAATAAACTATATATTTCAAAGGCATCTCTACAAAGAAAAGATATCCATGAACTAGACTGTTTAGGTATGGCTCCAATGAGTCATTGGAACCTTAAAAACCGTCT
This sequence comes from Neotoma lepida, assembly GCA_001675575.1. Classification (NCBI taxonomy): domain Eukaryota; kingdom Metazoa; phylum Chordata; class Mammalia; order Rodentia; family Cricetidae; genus Neotoma; species Neotoma lepida. The sequence continues at coordinate 179,074 of LZPO01107969.1, read as the reverse complement.
ATGGCTTTGTAAAGATCTGCTGTGAAGTGTATATGACCAATATATAAACCTAGAACATGGAATTTGTGGAGTTCACAATCTGTTAAAAAAAAAAATCTCTTTGCAATCTGGAAGTTGTAGTGGGCAGTAGTTCCAACTTTGACCTGGAAGCACAACCCCTAGTGAGGCTTCTGGTAACTGCCATGCCTACCTAGGACCTCCCCCTGGGGCGGGCCAAGATGGGAGCCTTTAAGACCGGAGATCCGTCCATGCCGGCCCTCTTNGTTCCTGGATCTGGACACTGGATGGTAGACCAAGCAGAGTTCTCCAGAGAACA
>LZPO01107969.1:139059-155747 GCA_001675575.1 Neotoma lepida | reverse complement strand
CCAGCACTCAGGAGGCAGAGGCAGGCAGATCTCTGTGAGTTCAAGACCAACTTGTCTACAGAGTGAGTTCCAGGACAGCTAGGGCTACACAGAGAAACCTTGTCTCAAAAAACAAAAACAAACACAACCAATCTAATTACATACCACGCCTTTCATTTTATGGTAATGAATACACATCTATAGAGAAAATCTTGGTTAGAAATACTTAAAGAAGGGGCTAGAGAGATGGCTCAGCAGTTTAGAGCAACTGCTGCTCTTCTAGAGGACACAGGTTCATTCCCAGCACCCACATGATGGCTCACAACCATCTGTGACTTCACTTCCAGGNAATCTGACATCCTCATCTGACCTATATGGGCATTGGATACACAGGCCGTGCACATACATACATGCAAGCAAAAGGCTCATATGTATAAAATACATAAGCCTAGAGCTTTTTTTTAANGTTGAAGANGTCTACAGCCATGCCTCCCTAAAGATGTCTGACTTTGTTCTCAGAGCTAAGCAGGACCAGGCCTTTTTAGAACTTGAATGGGAGAAATATTGGAAGAATAAGTAAAGGAATAGGAAAAAATGAAATATTTAAAAAATCTTTTCCACTGGCCAGATATTCTCAGTGACCCCTTAACATTCTAAATATCATAACTCTTGTCAGTGTGCCATGGACTGTCTTCGTAATCTTGGCCAGCCTGTTTATCACTGTCTGTGCCCCGGGCTCCACGGCTTTCTAGGACACCCATGGATAGGAAGTGACATAGCAAAGCAAAGTTAAACANTTCCTCCAGGGCTCCTTTCTTAGTTACTCTCCTCATCACTCTCAGGAAATGACCGACAGAAAGCGTTTGCAGGAGGAAGGGTTTATTTGGCTCACGGTGTGGAGAGTACAGTTCACCGTGGGGGGGGGGGTGACTCGGCAGCAGGAGTGTGAGGCAGCTCGCTCATATGAGTGGGTCAGGAAGCAGGGGGAGAGGACCTCTGGTTCTCAGAGCAGGTTCTCCTTTTCATTCAGTCCGGGACTCAGCCCATTGCACAGGGCCACCCACATCAGGGTGAGTCTTCACTGCTAAGTTAAGTCTCTCTGGAAATTCCCTCACGGACATGTCTAGAGTTGCATCTCCTAGGTGATTCCAAATCCATCAAATTCACAGTAAAGATNAACCATGACAGTCCCCACAGTAAAGGTTAACCATGACAGTCCCCCAGCTAACAAGAGCCAGAGGACCAGGTCTCTCTGTGCTTTCCCAGCTGAACATGAACATAAGCATGGGGACTTTGAGAAATTCTCAGAAGTGTGTGGAACTCTCCTTTCACAGGAATCTGTTATGGAAAAAGCACAGAAATGCGTTCCCTTTGCGTGTTTTATGCAGACTGCACTGTGGATGTAGAATCCGACCATATTAGGGACAGTGTACCAGTACTTTGAGGANGGGCTTTGCAAAAGAGTCAGTGAGTGGAAACAGCAGTGCTGATCATCTTTTCTCCTAGGAAAATATTTCTGTATTCTGGGTCTCTGTTGTTGGGAGAGCATACACTGGTTACAGGAAATATTTNTTTATTCTAGGTCTCTTTATTGTTGCAATTAACAGTCAATATGCTAGCATACATTTGTTACAGGAAACATTTGAAGCCCAGTTTTTTTATATATAAACTCAGACACAGAGATACCATAGAGCATAAGAAGAAAGGAGGGAACTTCATAGAAGAAGGTGACACCAGAGGCCAGGTCACAGATGAACTGCATGCCTACAGAACAGCCATTCAGATGAGAGCAGGATCCACCCTGTAAGAAACACGTAGAGACGGTCCATTGTGCTGGGCTCTGTTGACTAGAGACTCACACAGCTAGAAAAGCAAAAAGAGGGGTCATTTTTAAGTGCACACAAACCAAGAGTTGGGCCAGCTGTGGTAACACACACCTATAATCTCAGTTCTCAGGAAACTGAGGAGGAGAAGTGCAAGTTTGAGGCTAGCCTGGGCTACATAACAAGACTAATTGTCTCACAAGACAAGGAAAAAGATNAAGAGATGGAGTGAGAAAGAAAAGAGAAAAAAACCAAGAAGCTGTTTTTGGAAGGAACCTCAAAGTCAGCTGAAGACATCCCAAGACCAAGTTCTTGCCACAGAGGGGATTTATGTGCCCCAAAGGGACAGAGGACAGNGANTAAGAGACAAAGACAGGANACAGAGGATGAGGGAGAAGGGAAGGGAACAAGGAAAAGGGGGNAGGGCTNTNTGTCCCAGAGGGACAAAGGACTCCCTCTGGATAAAGGGGAGACAGACGTGGCCCATAGGAAAATGGCGCTTTATAGAGGTACAAGGGGAAACCCTGTGTTAGGATGAGGTGTATAATTTTAATTGGGCATGTTAATTAGGTGAGCCAAAGGGGGCTTCTGATTGCTGGACATCAGTACTTTGATAGCTAGACCTTGGTAGTCAGCCTCAGGAGGAGGAAGTAGCCAAATAAGGGAATAGACCTTGGTGGCTAGCTTNAGGAATGTAATCTAACAGTTTAGCAAGNTAGAGGGAATCNGGGAGAAGGGCAAGNTCTGCCAGAGCCACATGCCCAAGTAGGCTAGTGTCCCTTCGCTGTTAACAATAACTTTAGGAAACCAGGCATGCCAACAAATAACCACAGTGGTCCTNANGACTCAGACCTGACTCTCTGTNAGTTATGGCAGCACACTTAAAAAGATGGACACAAGGAACTATGTAGGGTTGGAGGACTGGTGCACACTGTGATCCCAGTACTCGGGGAGCAGAGACAGAAAGACTGGGAATTGGAAGCCATCTTAGACTGTGCTGTGAGTGTCAGACAAGCCTGGGCTATATAATGAGACCCTGTCTCAAATAAATAACTAGATGAATAAATTTGTGCACTATGTGCACTGTGCACTTGTGGAGCTCAATGGATAATGCCTTAAAACAGAAGAAAACCAGACAAGGCATAGAGATGAAATCATGTTACTCGGAGGTGGAAAGGTAATTGTCAAAAGAAATGGCTACAGTAACTGAAAATGATTATCTCTCAAAATGAAAAGATATGAGCAGGGCGCTATTGTGTTTTTGTAAGAATTACTATGTTTTGCAAAAAGGTGGAAGAAAAATAGTCAGTGTTTTTGGCATGAAGAAATAAATATTTAAGGATGTGGATAAGGTTAACCTGATTTAAGCATTCCACAGTATCACATGATACCTTTTTGAGTCTGTGTACCACTCCCCTTGATAAAGGCAAAACTAAGGAAAATGAGGCAAGAATGGAGTCGGCGAAGGCATATATTTATAGGTGCACGGATAAAGAAAATGAGGAGAAGGCATCTACTCAATATTATTCAACCATTAAAGGAATAAAATCCCATCGTCTGTGCCAATGGATAGGCCAGGAAGAAATCCTACCAAGGGAAATAAGCCAGACACCCCAAAACAAAACCCCATGTTCTCAGACCTATGTGGAAGCTAAAAATACTGATCTCAAGGCAGGAAAGAGCAGAGTGGTGGTGACGAGAAGCTAGGAAGGGTGGGAGAAGGGATAGAGGGTAATTGGCTAACAGATATCAACATTTATGAGGAAGAATGAGGTTTAGTGTTTGTACTGGCTGTTTTTGTGTGTCAGCTTGACACAAGCTAGAGTCATCAGAGGAAGGAGCTTCAGTTGAGGAAATGCCTCTGTGTGATCTAGCTATAAGACATTCTCTCATTTAGTGATCAATGGGGGAGGGCCTAGTGGTGGGTGGTGCCATCCCTGGGCTGCTGGTCCCAGGTTCTATGAGAGAGTAGGCTGAGCAAACCAGGGGAAGTAAGCCAGTAAGCAGCACCCCTCTATGGCCTCTGCATCAGCTCCTGCTCCAGGATCCTGCCCTGTTTGAGTTCCTGTCCTGACTTCCTTCAGTGATGAACAGCAATGTGGAAGTATAAGCCAAATAAACCGTTTCCTCCTCAANTTGCTTTTTGATCATGCTGTTTCATCACAGCAATAGAAACCCTAGGTAGGATAGTGTTCTATTATGCAGTACATTAACTGTATGTTACCACAAGAACTAAGAGGGGAGCTTGAAGACCCAAACATGCAAAACAGTGCTTGCTGTGTAAGTANATGGAAATGCCAACACAGTCGGTCCTGATTCAATCATGACATGATACTGAGTTCCCATACTGTGTCCTGTAACTGTGTTATGGCAACTAAAAGGAAAAAAAAATAGAATGGAAGAGGAAAAGTGAAGGGAAAGTTTAAATAAGAAAAGTAATGATGCATAGAGATGGGTTTCCCATTATAATTAACCTCAAGAGATACTTAAAAAATTAACACAAAGAATTAAGATCAGGGTCAAGTATGGGCAAAGTGGTGTGTATCTGGAATAATTTCAGGAGGTGGAGCATCAGCTGATCAAGGTCAGCCTTGGCTACAGAGCTAGTTCAAGCCTAGCCTGATCTACATGAAGAATTCCAGGCCAGCCAGGCCTACATATAGAGACTCTGTTTGTTCGTTTTTTAAGAAAGAAAATTACTCTCAAATACAGTTTTTTAAAACAAATCTTCAAGGGGCTGGAAAGATGATTCAGAGGTTAAGAGCACTGGCTGCTCTTCCAGAAGACCTGGGTTCAATTCTCAGCACCAACATGGCAACTCATAGTTGTCTGTAACTCCAGTTTTAGGGAATCCAATGCCCTCTTCTGGCTTCTGTGNGCATCAGGCATGCACATGATACATAGACATCCATACAAATTAATATAGTAAACAAACAAAAAACAAGGTTAAAAGCATGAAATGTCAGAATGTAACACTTTTTCCTTTGGCACACCCTCCCTCTCAGGTCTGATGTGCTGTAGGCAGTGGAGACTCACCTATAGGGTCCCTTCCACATGAACAGGATGGCTGGAATTTTGTAGAGTCACGTTTGAGCTACACCATTTGATCCAAACTCTTGATTCTTGAGTTGGAAATCTGGCCTCCTGTTCCACTTCTGATTCTTAGACTATCTGTCATCTAGCTAACTTGCCCCCTCACCCCATTCAACTGGCCTCCTGTCCTAACTCATGTGCCTGACTCCCTTGCTCAGACCCTGATGTTCCCATTTGCTGTGGCAACTCTATGCCTCTCCCCAGCCTCCTTCTTAATTCCCAGCTCCTGTCAAAAGTCGGCTCAGTGCATTTTGAAATGCCAAGGCAAATGGGCTGGAATGTGGAGAATCTATAGCTGTGTTTTTTGCTTATTCTTGATGGTCTGAACAGCAGCTGAGGTCAAATGTAGAAAGGGTGAGAAAGTTTGGGTGGGATGCATGGCCACCTCAGACCCCATCAGTCACCCTGGGCATNCTAATGTGGATCCTAGTGTAGCCTTTCTTCCGTCTGTTGTTAAGTGTCTAACAAACTACTCCAAAATTTTAAACCTAGAGGATCTTTCCAGCCTCCTCACATGAACTNTTTTGATCTCATTAGAGGCTGTGACATGACTTGGTGATTTTACACGAACTGGCATCTTAGTGGCTTTTAGAGCACATTCCACAGCAATCTGCCTCACCCTGCCCTTGATACGCTGAGTTCTGTTGTCTTTCAACATGTGGGACACTCACTATTAGATAGCTTGAGTCTGGAACCAGTTGAGGAGTCTGATTAAGCCACCGGCTGGGAAGGCAGTTCCAAGTGTGAAATGTAACAGGCTCTCCCAAAAGAGCTGGCCCTGATGGGGGAGAGCCAGAGGTGGTTTGGGGAGCTGGCTGGCAAAGCAGATGCATTTCCCTGCTATCATAGACTAGGTCCATGGTGGTTAANATTTGGTAAGTTTGACTAACAGGGCCTCGAGATAACTGAACAGATGGGCAACTCTTAAAAGATTTGAGGGGCTTCATCGTTCCTCAAATGGCCTTCGCCCACCTGCGAGATACCCAGTTCCCCTGCAAGATTATGTAAAGGATTCNGTTAAACCTCTCCTTCCTTTTCCCCCTTCAGTGGCAACAACATCAGAAGCTCTGACGTGAAGAGGAAAAGAATAGCTGAGAAATTTCTAATTTTGCAGCCCCTTGGGATTAGATGCTGGATTCAGCTGTGCAGCGAGTACTGCTCCATATTTTGAAAGAGCTGCTGCTGGCAGCTTCCAGAGCGATGGGTTTCCAAAATAGACCATGAGTTCTGCCTCCATCTCTGACTCCTGATATTTGGATGCTGACGTACAGAGCTGGGCACATGGTTAGATGTAGTTAGCCTTGCTTTTGGAAACTGTGGTGACTTGTGATCGTCATATTTAAGCTGAAAATGCAGGTACACACTCTCCTGGATTCCAGGGGAAATCTGAAATATTCACGCATCATAGGGTGACANAGCTCACCCGTGCTCGAGGGCAGCTGTGTCTGTCCTTTGGAAGCATGCTGCCTCTCCTTTGCTCAGAATGGAAAGTTGGAAAGTTCCTAAGAGTGGAAGGAACCATAGGCCCTGGCTAAAGCAAGNGTGTTTTATTCTTTTTGGAGCAGCGGACTGATTTTTACCAAAGGCTGTCATAANTGTCTAGAGATAGAGCTCATAGACACCACTAAGTTAACTGGATTCAGTTAAATATGTGTTTGGAAACAGAAAAGGGTGAATGTGCAAGCCCACTCTCATCCCAATGCCTCAGTCAGGTTCCATTATTCCAGCCAGAATAGTGAATAACTTAAGATGCAGTCTCCAAAAACCAGCCCACTGAATACTAACTTGTGCCTAGAAGTAATCTGTAGCCTCCACAAGGAACATAACACCTTTAATCTTTTAAACTAAAACCTCTGCAATTCAGAATCAGTGTAACTTAAGATAATTTCTCAACAGAAACACTGAAACAAACTGATGATAATTAATACTCAGAGGTAATGGTATCTCCTTGCTTGCTAAACAATACACAATTCTGTACACCTACATTTCATACAATTAGGTAAACAAGGATTATCAATGAGTTTAGAGTTGCCTGGGTAATCACACTTTAACAGAATTACTGGGACTAGTTAAAATGTGTTCCCACCACTTGGCCTAGTAAGTATTTGTGATATTAATTTNGGGTTATGTGTTTGTGGCTTTTAGGTAAACGCTGTACAATAATGATGTCAGGCAACAACTTTGGAAGCATGTAGGCAGACAGCTGGGAATAGTGAAAATCTAGATGATATTTGTGTCTTAGGTTTTATACTCTGTAAAAAAAAATCATTCCAGGCATGGTAGTACACACCTTTAATCCCAGCACTGGGGAAGAAGAGGCAAGCGGTTCTCTCTGAGTTCAAGGTCTGCCTGGTNGACATAACAAGTTCCAGAACAGACAGAGCTACCTAGAGAGATCCTTGCAAATAAATAAGTAAATAAATATCATTGAACTGAGCAGAAAACTAGTCCAATATAATTTTCCTTTTGTGTACACTCTTTTCAGTTTCACATGTTTTCACGACAGGGAGGTAATGAAAGCCATTCTGAATGGTGTTTATCTTCTCTCACTGTTCAGTGAGATGACATCCATTTGCTGGTCCTCAGTAATGCTCACACAGTCTCTCCTTCTAGAATGGCGGACATGCTGGCACTGATGGAGAGGCTGGAATGCGCAGTCAGCCGGCTGGAGCAGCTGTCTGCAGGTTCGCGTGGGCCTCCTGGAGACTGTGGAGAAGTTAATGGTGTCAATGGAGGTAGGGTCATATCCTGATGTCATTACTGGTTTTNTGTGGGTCCCTTAATCCTGCCTTCAACATTCAGTTTCCAACATCTGTCTCCTGCTTCCTTCAGATCTCGCCTCCTTCTTTTGGGAGGGATCATAACCTTAACCAGAGGCAGGCATTCCCTGGGAAAGAAAATGAAGGGATGCATTCTCCTTCTCCCTCAAGTACATGCAGAGTTTACGCACTAGCTTAAAAAGCAAATTTTAGAAATCTCAACCCATAATCCACAAAATTGATCAAGATATACGCCTCTGGAGAATGTAATCCACAACCAAAGGGGCGTTATTATTTTGCTTTAATGTGTAACTGTATAATTGAAGTAGTTATCAAAGCCAGAATGAGCATGCTCAGTTAGAATGCAGATTGAAAGGGATTAAGGTGCTGTGGGTTTTCACGTTAAGGACATTTTGGCCACTGTGGCTTTTACTGCATCTTGTCCCAGGTTAAGCCAAAGATGGANCAAGTCCATGACCATAACTTATTATCTAACCTCTGACCATCTCTAACTAACAGGCCTTTTGAGGTGGGAACAAGTGCTGAGGCTAGACCCCCAAGAGCGCTTTTTTTNAAAGTGCTTTTGAGTTGGAGGATGACTGAGTGGGTAAAGGTGCTTGCCACATAAACCTGGCAACTACAGATGGAAGGAGAGAACTGACTTCACGAAGTAGTCCTGATTGCCATATATGTATATACTGTTGTACAGGTGTCCCCCACATGCATTATGTGCACATAAATACATACATTTCTTAAAAGATTTTCAAAAACTGTAGGGTCAAAAATAGAAAGTTAAGAATTTTCTTTAAGCCAGGTGTGCTGGTGCATACCTTAATCCTAACACTCAGAAGTTGGACACAGGAGGATTAGGAGTTCAAGTCCAGCCTTAGCTACATATCTGATTTAAGGCCAGCCTGGGTTACATGAGACTCTGCCAAAAAAGGAAAAAGAAGAAAAAGCACAAACAAAAGCCAGCAATGAATAGCAGATAACCCATATGGCAAACTAAGTTATCTACAATAATTTTTCCACTTCCTTTTCCTGTAAGATTGGAGTCTAAGAAATAAAAATGGAGGCTGCCCATTAAATTTGAATTTCACATGGAGAAACTTTTTTTTTGTATCAATGTTTCTCAAATACTGCGTAGTACATAATTGTCTTAAAAATCTCCTCATTGCTCATCTGAAATGAAAAGTTAACAGGTGACCTGTATTGAATCTGCAGTTCTATTCTTGACCTATGTGCACACATGTAGCTCTGCTGACCTGTTTTAAATGCTGCCAGGCTTTGGGGAGCTGAGAAAAGCCTTGGGCAAGCAGAGATTTCAATACCTCTTCCCCCAACAAAGTTGTACTTTGCTGCTCCTAGAATCCTGGGTGTTTGGGGACCTGTATCTCCTGTTACATGCCACAGAACAGAAAATACTATGTGAACTCAAACGTACTGGTTGTGTCTTTCCCCCTGAAGATGCTGAAAACAAAAGTGACCTGAACAGATTGATTGCTTAAAGATAGCCTGGGTTGGGTCAGAGCCCACCTACACCCATCTAAGATGTGCCCATGGTTTCATCTTAAGCCCTTTTGGTTGGTATCAGGGCCTCATGAGCCTCATTTCTATGGCAATNTCTTTCCATTGTCTCCAGCAACTTCGTTTCATTATGTCCTTGACGGTAAGTGACTGCAGACATTTCCTTCCTGTCCTTCAATAAAAAGCCTGTGACTGCACAAAGTAAAGTTAAAATCCAGAAAATAATGGGTATCTAAATAAAGAGGGAAAACCCAAACTTTGTATCTCATACATTCAAAAAGGTAGCAGACAAAACTATGTATTTTCTTTATTTAAATTCGGGGGGAGTGTCTGGGAAGATGGCTTGGTGGGTAAAGAGGGTTCAGATCTCCAGAACCCATTTAAAGGCTGGACCTACAATCCCAGCACTGGACACAGAGACAGGGAGTCCAGGGAATCTCTGAGCTCTGGGTTCAGCAATAGATCCTGCCTCAGCACGTAAAGTGAACAGTGACTGAGGAAGTCACTCACATCAACCTCATTCCTCTTAAGTGCAAAAGCACATGCATGTACATCCACACATGTGCAAACCTGTACACGTATATGCACACATATCACATGCACGTATACAGGCAAAAGAGAAAAAAATGTCCTGAGAAAATTAATAGGCTAAATAAAATTAGAGGACACAAAATTAAATTATTTGACATTTAAGCAAATATGTTCTAATACAACAAATTGTTTCCAATCAGTTATTGAAACAAGGGTCTCCTGGAATAATTAGCCGGCAATCTATTTTACTTGAAGAGGGGTAATTAGCAAATAGGATAATTAGGGAGGCATCTGAATGGTACCCATTCTTAAAACACTTTATTTAATCTGAAGTAATGTCATTTCCTCTTCTTAGTCAGCTTTGATGACCCTAAACCCTGAAGCAGCCCCTAAGCCAGCTGTGTTGGTGCACACCTGGAACCCAGCATCTGGGAGANTGAATTGGGGGGAGACTGTGTNAGATATTTACTAATTAATTAATTGGGTTTCCCCCTAAATATGGACAGTGTATTATTATCTATGTCCTATATTATTGTATTATGTACTATATTAAATAAAGCTATTTCATTTGCACTTCAAAGGAAACTTGGAGAAAGAACACAGGCCGCTACAAACACATACCATCCAAACATCAAGAACTTCTCTATGATGAGTTTGGGGTTTGGTTTTCTGTTGTTGTTGTTTTTCTGTTTTGTTTTCCTGACAATTGGGTAGATTCAGCTTCACAGAAATACTTATACATTCCTGCGCCGTGACAAGCATGGTCCCGGGTGCGGTAAACCTCAGATGAATTATACACAGTCCTATTATACACAGTNCTAATCCTCCAGCATCTTTGCTCTGCCTACACAACCATTCAGAGTGGAAGAGGCTTTGATTAAGAGAGGCTCAAAGGATACAGTCCGGGGGAAGAACAGATCATTAAAGGCTGCCCGGAGGAGGTGTGAACAGAGTCCAGAGATGAAAGAGAACTAGAAAAATATTCTCTTTCATCATTTTACCTTTTGCTAGGCAGCAGCATCCATCACATTTCTGAAATTTTCTTCCCCTTTAAATACTCAACAGAGACCTCTCACACCTCCCTCAAGCAACAAACTGAGTTACAGAATAACAACCCTTCAACGGTCTGCTGAGTTGTGTGGCCTGAAGTGTGGGGAGCTGTCAGTCACTGTCCCCACCTTACTCCCACCCCCACTCCCACCCCTCCTTGGGGCTGTGGAAATGGACAGTTGAGATAAAAAGGAAAGGAAGTCTTCTCTCTTCATTTTGTGAGTAGGGATGACTTATTTGAGAAAAGAAAGGGGCTTTGGTTTGGTTTTTTATAAACTGCAAGGATAAATTCTTCAGTATTAAGGGAGGAAAGTGAGGGTTTTAGTTGGTATTTTTTTTTCAGTTAATTAAAAAGCAGAGAAGGGAACGACGGAGCATGCTAGTTGGACTGCTGCCCCTTCAGCTTGCGCAGAGCATCGGCTAATCATGCTCTGTACAGATCGATCCATAATGATGCTCCTACTCCTTCTGCCCATGTGCTCTCCCCCTGGAAAGTAAAGGAGGAAGAAGATTAGCAGGTTTANCTCTGTTTCCCCACTTTCCCAGAGTTCACTGTCCTCTGAATTCCTGGGGACCCTGGATAACTATGTAGGTTGGGTTTGTATCTGGGAAAGCTATGGAAGAAGAGGCAGTGATTTCAGGGAACCTGGATCAGTTCAGTTTGGGTATCTGCCCTTCNTTTGGTCTGTAATTCTGACCTGTCGCCTGCTCTAGCTGCACTTCTGTTCCCTCATATGTACCGTGGTGATGTCCCTGCTTACCTCACTGGGCTTGGGGTTATAATAGTTACTTTTTTCACTGAAGTAACAAAATGCCTGATAAGAACCCAATTCAGAGAGGGAAGGGCTTGTTTGGGCTCATAGTTTGAGGCACAGCCCATCATGCCAGGGGTCTTAGTGACAGGAGCAGGAGGCAGTGGTCACGTGACAGCCACAGTCAGGAAGGAGAGAGATGAACNCTGGTGCTCAGTCAGCTTTCTCCTTTTCATTCAGTCCAGGACAGCAGCCATGCCACCTACCTTTAGGGGCATCTTTCCTCNTCAGTTAAACGTCTCTTGGAGCTCCCCCACAGACATACACAGAGGTGTGTCCATTTGATGGTTCTAAACCCACATGAGCTCATAATCACTATAACGGTCACAGGAGAGAACAAAATGAATGATGTTGAGGAAAGTCTTTACTGAGGAAGGAGAGAAGAGGGCAAACAGGATTTTCCTGAGTAAATACCGGGTGCATAGAGAAATGCCTGACTGAGTAAATGAGTGTAACTGTGATGACAATCAACCTTCACGTGACCTGTGGCAAGCCAGTCCCTGCTTTCCACGAAACCACCAGGAAGTAACCGAGCCATTCTCTTCGGCAGGCATGGCACCGTCTGTGGAAGCCTTTGACAAGCTGGTGATCAGTATGGTGGCTGAGTTCTTAAAGAACAGCAGAGTCCTTGCTGGGGATGTAGAGACTCATGTGAGTACTTCCCTGCCCCTCAGACAATCCCAGTGGCATCATGATGTCTCCTTTGTTTGTTTTTCCCTTCACTTACACAGTCATCTCTTTATCTGCCCTGCAAGCATCTACCAAGTCAAACATCAAGCAGGTACTGTTCTAGAAGCCAGGATTTCAGGGATGAATGAGACAGGAGAGTCCGGCCCCACCCCCACCACGGAACTTTTTACCCTTGGGAAATAAAAGACATACATAACTGTATAACCAACTGAGGTATTATGGGTATGACCAAAAAATAAGGAAATAGACAGCGATGTGGAAAGTTCTGGAATTGGGGTTGTTGGTATGGGGGCCGTATCTCAGGAGGTGACATTTGAGCAGAGATCTTAGTAGAGAGGGGGAGTAGTAGGGGTGGTTATTGAGCAGAGTGGTCCAGACAGAGGAAAGGGTTAGAGTAAAGGCCCAGAGGACGCTGGGNCAAGCTATTCTCAGCAGAGCAAAAAGCTGCTGGGGAGGTGAATTAGAGAGAGAGGTAGCTTGGAACCAGAGCCAGATAGGACCTCTTAGTCACAGTAAAGGATTTCCTTGTATGCTTGGTGTGACAGGAAGCTACAGAGGGCACTGAACAGAGGGATTAGGATGAANTCCTTTCACTTTAAAAAAAGCTCCTCCAGCCGAATTGACTCAGGCACCCTTCCTCCTCAGGGTCAGACAGAAACACCTGTTAGGATGTTTCTGCCATCAGAAAATAGAAGTTGTTGGCATGGATGTGGTGAAATCAGAAACCCCAGGCTCTGTTGGTGGGAATGGAAAATGGTGCACCCATTAGAGAAAATGCTTTGGCAATAGAGTAAACATATGACCTCTTATTGGAGCCCATACCCCAAAGCAGTGTAAACAGTCTTTCAAAGCAGTGTTTGTACAGTCAAGTTCAGAGCAACATGAGTCACGACCCAGAGGTAGAAGCAGCTGAAGTGTCTGTGGACAGACGACTGCATCAAGGAAGTGGGTTGTCCAGACCCAATGGAATATTATTCAGCTTCTAGAAGAGAAAACCCTGTTATGTGCTAAAAGACGGGTGAACTTTGAGGATGTTGTGCTGAGGGAAATCAACCAGACACAGAAAGGAGTCCACTGCGTTAGTTCATCTATATGAGGCATCCAGAGAGGCAAAATGGATAGAGACAGAGAATGGGATAGAGATCTGTGGTGATATATTGTGTACCCTAATAAACTTTGCCTGGAGATCTGAGAGACAAAGGAACAAGCCACAGCCACCACCTCTTACCTCACCAACTCCTCAGCTTGAAAAAGCCTCTAGTTCCTGTCTCCTCATGCCTTATATGCCTTTCTCCGCCCAGCCATCACTTCCTGGAATTAAAAGTATGTGTGCTTCCCAAGCAAAGACATGAGATCTCAAGTGCTGGGATTAAAGGCATGTGATTCCCAAGTACTGAGATTAAAGGTGTGTGCCACCACTGCCTGGCTCTGTTTCTCTCCTAGACTGAGTCAATCTCATGTAGTCCAGGGTGGCTTTGAACTCACAGAGATCCAGCCGGATCTCTGCCTCCCAAGTGCTAGGATTAAAGGTGTGTGCCACCACTGCCTGACCTCTATGTCTAATCTAGTGGCTTGTTCTGTTCTCTGATCTTCAGGCAAAGTTTATTAGGGCACATAATATATTACCACAGATATCACCAGAGGCAGGAATGGGAGTCAATGAGTTGTCTAATGGGTGTGACCTTTCAGTTCTATGATTTAAAAAAAAAAACTTAGAAATCTCACAGCAGCTCGAGTGTAATGGCACTGAATTGTGTAGTTAAAAATGGTTAGGATGGAACTGGAGGGATGACTCAGCCATTAAAGGCCAGGCTCACAATCAAAATGGTTAAGATGGCAATGTGCTTTTGCCCTTTTATTATTGTGTGTGTGCAACGTGTTTGTGAGTGTATGAGTGCACATGCTGATGGTGTGTATGCGTGTATGTGGGGCCAGAGGTCAACCCCAGGTGTCTTTCCTCAGGTGAAATCCACCTTGGTTTTGAGATGGTATCTCACTGGGGCCTGGTACTTACTGAGTGGACTAGGCTGGCAGGCCAGCAGGTAAGCCCCAGGGATCATCCTGTCCCCACCTCCCCAGCACGGGGGTTACAGCTGTGCACATGGCNATTTTTTACATAGGTGCCAGGGATCAAACATGGTGTTGGTGAAGCCAATCCTTTACTAGCTGGGGCATCTCTCCAGCCCTTTTTCTTATTGTGTTTTTAAGTTACCATGCAAAGTAACATGTTTCATTGTGGCATTTTCATACCTGTGCATCATTAGATTGTGTTCCAATTTGTCCCCCTCCCCTGCTGTCCTCCTCCATGACCCATGTCCCTTTGGGCAGATCCCTTCCTCAGACTGTCCCTACTTTCTGCTTTCATGTCACAGTATTCCATTGTTCTCTCTTCATGTTCTTAATATCTCTTCCGCCTCCATGATCCCCTGTCTAGATTTATGACCCACAGACAGACAGATAGATACACACACACACACACACACACACACACACACACACAAATGCAAATTTTCTTATGTCTTGTCTTCTCATGACTTTTTTTTTCAAGTATAGCCTGGGAGAAGGGAAAAATCATAGAATCTTGGAATTCCCTATTGGAAGAGACCTGTAAGGATGCGTGTCTGGTCTGCTGTTGACAGACAGTCTTATTCCCCAGCCCTTAGTCATTATTTACNTCATTTAGCAAAAACACATCAGGCCAGTTAAAAACTTAAGGATAAGGGAAGCATCAGGCTGCTTTTCAGGGCTCTGTCTCAGAGGATACAATGCCAACTCTTTCTCCCTGTAGATGTCTCCCCATCAGGACGGTCCTGGCAAAAACACTTTCAGTGTAGGTTTATAGAAAATCTGATGCTTGAATAAAGTTGTTTGCGGTTAGGAAAAACAACTGAAAGCGATTCTGCCTTCGCTCCTCCTCTGCTGATAGCCTATTCGACACTCACATTGGGCTTGCAGAGGGATCTGGTTNGTGACATCACATCACAGTGTATCTGTCTGCCACAAATGCCCTCTCATACTTCCTGGCACAATCTACCCGAAAGCTAAATACACNAAGAAGTGGTACCCCAATATGAAGACGTTCTCGAGTGATGCTGTCATGGTGATTCCCAACTTGTGACCTTCAGTTGTTGTTGATGCTATGTTTCATGGGTAGGACAGTACATCTGATCTCTGACTAATAATATCTCACAAACCCTAGGTAGAAGCTTTATCCAGAAAACAGCGAGGCTTAGAAGTAAGTACTTGAGTTTACTCTAGTGGATTTTGCAGAATGAACCTTCCTATTGCATAGTAAACGGTCCCTTTGAATTCCTTTGAGAATAAAGTGAGGTGTGAGTATAATTGGATTTAAATGAAGGGTTCTTTCCTCCCCANTCATCGGCTTGTAAACAGTGTGACTCTAATGAAAATATGTTCTCGATAAAGAATACGGAATGTGTTACACATGTGGGGTTTATTTTTAATAGAAGGGAAGACTGAAAGAGGAAGGAAGGGGAGGGAATAGGGGGGACTGGAGAGGAGAAGAAAAGGAGGGAAGGAGAACACAAAGGAGAGAAAAAGAAAGGAGAAGAGGGAGAAGAAACTATATACAGGAAGTGAGAGTCAGAGAGTATATACAGGAAGTGAGAGTCAGAGAGCAATAGGAGAGAGAGAGACACTCGCCATCCGAAAACTTAGACCCTGGCTCTGTGACACAAAGAAGGGCAGGCAGCCAGAGCCCATCTGCCTGTTCCTTTANTAACGTGAACAAGCAGTTTAGGTCTGCACCCTCCCAGAGCCCTGTGTCATTGGAGTTAAGCCTGCAGCTGCCACCTCTCCAACAAGCCAAAAGTGGGAGGTTGAACTTTGTTCCAAGAACACACCTGTTGCCTAGAAAAAGGAAACCTCACATACCTGATTGTACAGTATGGAAATCTGAGAGGGANACCAACATGCATCATGTTCAATCCTNTCCCCCGGCTTAGCAGCTATTTCACAGATGCTAATAATGAGTACAGGCAGCCAGGCCATGATTTAACATCTGTCTCCATGTGCTGGCTGCTAGTCCAGCTTTAATTTACCCAACACTCAATACCTATTGACAGAATAGACCACAAAAGGGAGGAGTTAATGGTGACAATTAGGACGTTCTGCTGAACCCAAGAACATAACAGGTTTAGAAAAGATTAGTTCTGGCTAAGCCTCCTTGTGTGCAACATAAACCAGAGGGCTTATTTAAATTATTCTCCAACTGGAGAACAATGACGCAGCTTGTGCCTCCGTTAGAAGAATAAACAATGCATAATTTTATAATAGGTCTTTAGGGTAAATATGGTTGTTGCCATGAAAGGAATTGGTCCTCTGCAAACGGAGCCCATATATCATCACCGAGGCCTTGGAAGTCATGGCCCATTAGCAATGGACTGGTGTGACTTATGTGTTGT
>LZPO01107969.1:115793-126446 GCA_001675575.1 Neotoma lepida | reverse complement strand
TGTTCAAAACCTCTTACCATGTCAGTACATCGAGTTCTGTCTATATTACACTTGCTATGACTGCATAATATTTTGTTGCATGGTTATGCCCGATTGATTTGAACAGTCACAATTGTGTATAGGCACATTAATGTGTGTATAAGAATGCAAGCCCCCAACTAGGTTGAGACACATGAACCAAACCTAAGATGACCTAAGGGATCCTCTTAAAATACATACCTTAGCTCCTTGCCAGCCTCACTGTGTCCCTGTGCTTTCGTGACATTTGACCAAATCGCAGTGGGTATCCTTTCAAAAAACATTATCTATAATTGTACACTTGTTTTCCCAAAGACGATTCCTGTCATTGAAAATGATAAGCCAGTGTCAGGTACTCCCTACTGCAGTTGCCTAATTCTTCCTGCCTCCCACACACTGTTGTACTGACCCACGGTCTCACATGACTCAAAGTGCACTAGGCTGTTTGGTGATAATTAGGCGTTAGGAAAATAAAAGTTTTAGGAAAACAATGCATGATTAGGAGACACATTAATATTCATGATGTTGGATGCTTAAAATATGTTGCAAATTCTGCTGGCTATTTAGGAAAATGAAAAACAACTCATGTAAATCACGCTTCTTTGCAAAGAAGTCATTTATCGTGTTACCTTTCTTTGATCTATTCCATGTACCAAAAAATTTGTTTAAATTGCCCCTTTGGGGTTGGATACGATGTGTTTCGGGTGGGGTTGGCAGGTTGTTGAGGTCACCCTAACTGAGACCAGAAATGCAGCTGAGATATGTCAGACAAGATTCCAGGCATGGGTACAGACAGAGACACATGAGAGCTGTTCCTTAGTGTCAAAACCGTTCACTGGGCTGGTATAAATNCTTCTGTGAGCTGGAAGTTGCCAAGGCAACAGTCCCATTAATGAAGAATAACCCTCATTTATTATCAGTGCCTGAATGNTTTTTTTTTCCTCAGTAANGTGTCCCTAACAGTCTAACACTGACACACTTGGTCTACCTACTCGGNTTTCCTTTCTAGACAGCACAACTGTTCAGCTCTGCTCAGTAGGTATTGCCTCCTTTCTCTGCCACTGGGAACAGAACCGGGGGGAAAGAAACTCAGCAAACTGTAAAAGCAATAAAAATATTAATTTATAACAATTACCTAATAGAAAGTAATTGCCTTTTTGATATATGCTTTGGCATAGGCAGAGCTTGCAAATGACCATGACTCAATTGTATTTGAGGAGGCTGGGTCTTTAAATTAACTCATCTGTATGATTTAATGGCTCATAGCCAACATATTTTTTTAAGTAAGTGGAGTGTGACATTAGCACTTCAACCCCCACCCCACCCCAGTCAGGCTGTAAATTTCAGCTCTGTTTTATCATACACACACAGGATGTTTCAGAAAAGCAGCTGTTGCTGAGGTNNGAATCTTTTGGAACCTCTGTTGTTCTGAAGAGTTAGAGAATGATTTAGAGTGATGATGGCTGGGAGTGACTGAGTGCTACACACAGCACTTCCCTGTGGTGGTGGGGTATGGCAGAAGGAAATCTTTTACTCAGAAAGAATATTGTGTTAGTTACTGATTCACTGCTCTGACAAAACCTGACCAAAGCAACTTAAGAAAGGGAGGGTTTGTTTTGGCTCACAGGTTTGAGGAGACACAGTCCATCATGGTGATCAGTTTGCATTCCCAGTCTGAAAGCAAAAAGGGTGAATGCTGGTGCTTGGGTTGTTTTCTCTTAGTTGTTTTGTTTGTTTGTTTGTTTTCTGTTTTTTTGTTCTTTTTGTGGTGTTGAGTGTTGATCCCAGAGTCTTGTACATTCTCGACAAGTGCTCTATTACTGTGCTACATCTCCCTACTTTCTCCTTTCTACACAGCCTAGAACCCCAGCCTAGGGAATGATGCCACCCATATTCTAGGTGGACCTTTCCTCCTCAGTTAGAACTCTCTGGAAACACCTTTGCAAACATACTCAGTGTGTCTCCTAGATGATTCCAAATCTAGTTAGGTTACAGTGAAGATGTACCATCACAAATGCATTGCCTTTTCCATTCTCACCTTGAGCCTTGTCAAACTGACCAAATGGAAGAGCTTACCTTTCACCCATCTTGATGATACCAACAGCCCTTTCCTGTCCAGACCGGATGCTTGTTATGTGCTTACAGCAAACACTTTATTGCTTATTTATTGCTTATTACTCACATGCATGAATTTTTCTCTGCCTTCTCATCTTGTTTTGTTAATCCCAAAGATGGGAGGAGAAAGACCACCAATCCAAATCATCATGGCCAAATTAATTAAAGAAAGCAATCGATTAAAGGAAGCTTTTTTTATTTGTGTACATGGGCTGCTTCCTCCTAAGGCTGGGTTTGAGAGGTCAGCATTGGATATGAGGAAAGCAAGGCTTTTATAGCTCAAGGGTAGGGGGTTTCCATATGGGCAACTTGGCAGGCAAGATAGAGTTACAGGACCAGAACATAAGCATAACAAGTTAGTCGTAATAACCTCCTGAAACAAAGACATGATTGCAAGGTGATTGTAACAACAGGTAGTCATAACAAGATAGCCTTAACAGCCGTTTGAAACAAAAGTAGGGTTGCAAGATGATTATTAACTCTTTGAAACAAGTGCTATTCCTGGAAAAGGCAGTATAGAACCATTTGTAGCTAAAATTACAGGTGGGGCATAGCCCAATCCTTGAGAAACAGAGGTTTAATCATAAACAGGGATGAACCTTGTTTGTCTTTACTATAAGATGCCTTTTAAGCCTAAGATGAAAGCAGGCTGGTTCTTCAGTCTCTCCTGATTTATACCTGACTTGGTTGCTAGGTACATATCAGGTGCTCAAAGAAATATATATAGTTCTTTTATGTGTATGTGTGCTTTTCGAAAACTGCCTGTNTAGCTGTATACCACATGCATGCAGTGCCCACAGAGGCCAGAAGAGGGCATAAGATTCCTTACAACTAGAGATACAAACAGTTGTGAGCCATCATGTGGGTGCTGGCAATTGAACCCTGGTCCTCTGAAAGAGCAGCCAGTGCTCTTAACTGATGAGCCATCTTTCCAGCCCCTCAAAGAACTTTTGTTTCATTTTTTGTTTGTTTTTTGAGACAGGGTCTCTTTATGTAGTCCTGACTGTCCTGGAACTCACTATTGTAGACCAAGCTGACCTCAAACTCACAGAGTTTCTCCTGTGTCTGCCTCCCAAGTGCTGAGATTAAAGGTGTATGCCACCACACCTAACCACAAAAAAAATTTTGATTATGAAAATAAATAGTCTCTATTTTATTCAGTTGTATCTTTTCCTAAAAACTTTTTAAACAATCTGATATGGGAAAACATGACAACTGATACAGGAAGAAAAGAAACCACTTATATATAATCCCAGCACCTAAAGATAGCTTGTAAGAGTATCATGGGTTATTGATATCACTCATAAGGATGTTTTTCAAAATCTTAAAAGCCATTCATTATTCTAGGAATAGTGGTGCATGCTTTTAATCTCAACATCTGAGGGGCAAGCAGGCACATCTCTGTGAGTTTGAGGCCAGTCTGATCTACATAGTTAGTCCTAGTCCAGCCACGATTGCTTGGTGAGCCCTTCTCTCAAAACCAACCAAACAAATCATTCATTGCATAATCCTCATAAGATAGAATCACACAAGGCTGGGGAGATAGATCATGAGTTAGGAGCCAGCATTGCTCTTGCAAGGATCTGAGCTTGGTTCCCTCTACCCATGTCAGGAGGCTCACAATACCTGTAACTCGAACTTCAGGAGAGCCCATGCCTTCTTCCACCCTCCACAGGCACCTGCACTCGTGCATACATATCCCCCCAACACAGACAACACATACATACACAAAATTAAAAACAAAACAAATCAATCATTTTTTTTAAAGACTTATTTATTATGTATACAGAAGAGGGCGCCAGATCTCATTACAGATGGTTGTGAACCACCATGTGGTTGCTGGGAATTGAACTCAGGACTTCTGGAAGAACAGTCAGTGCTCTTAACCTCTGAGCCACCTCTCCAGCCNGCAAATCAATCATTTTTAAAAGATAGAACCACACTGTAATCTTTGCTGACCATGTAGGAACAAGTGAGACGTGCCAAGCACTGCAGGGCCCAGGCATCCCAGGCATTGGATTGTGTAAAGATGCTGATGGAAGTGATCGGGCCAGGCACACACTTTCACTCTGGCAGTTCTGGCCATCTACAACCAATCTGGTGTCTTAGCTTCTGATCTGCCCCAAGCACAACTTTGAGCACCAGCATATGTGTGAGTCCCTTAGTAGAAGGTAATTCTGGCTTCTTTGTGGCCTTTCCCACTGGCTATGGGACAAGAGAGATGACTTATGGAGCAAAAGCCCATGAGAACCAAAAGTCACAACAAAGAAACGTTCTGTACTTTTAAGTTTATTTTTTGCTATGACACTGGAGAAGGGTCATTTGGGGTGTTGCATTAGCCTCCTCCCATTCCTTGTAAGCACCTCCAACCATCCCAGATAAGCATGACAACAATAAGAAGAGAGAATCAAAACCTTATGTAGTGAAGATAAACACATCACTAGAGAGCTTGGCTATTTTTAANCACGCCAGTAAAAACCGTGCTTATCNTGGTGGCTAAATAANCCTNCACATCACAGGCGTGCCCTCTTTTTCCCCCAGATAACTGCAGTGCCACGTTCATCACACTCCCCACCTTGCTCNCAGTGCCCCCCACATATCACCAGGAGATGTCCTGTTGCCAAAAAGACAAAGCCAGGATGGATATTCCATAGTGTTGTCTGAAAATAGAAATTAAATAAGCTTTGTCTCATTTCTAAAAAGTAGAGGGAAGTGTGGCTCAAGCTGGTAGCTTCTGACATAACATGCATGAAGCCCCAGGTTTGAATCCCCAGCTCGTCTGTAATCCCAGCAATTAGGAAGTGGAAACAGGAAGCTCAGATGTTCAGGACCATCCTCTAATGAGGAGTTTGAGGCCATCCTGGGCTACAAGAGTCCCTGCTCCCACCCACAAGTAAAGTAATAGGAGAAGGCAGATACTCTCAATGATGGTAGTTGGAAGGCTAAAAAGGCCTGCTGTTTTTTCCACCAACTTCTTATAAATCAGCACCATTAGCTGAACAGTTAATAATTGACCCTCAGTTCACATCCTACCCATGCCAACCCATTCCTGTGTCCATCTGCCCACCAGTTCTTAAGTAACTGTCATGTGTCTGGTGGTAAATGGGGTAAGGTTGGAGATCCAAAGAGGGTGGGACTCTGGAGGAGACACTTGGGAGGTTGAGAGAAGCAGCCAAGACAACACCATGCAGGATGTGAAGCACTTTGGGCATCTTGAAGAANGCCTCTATTTAAGGGCAGATGGGAAGTACTTCTTAACCTACTGNTACTGTCAGCGTTATCTGGGTGCCGAAGACAACTGTGGAGTCCATCTCTGCCCTGATTTTGAGGATGGGCATAATCTCCATCTGTTGTTCTTTGAGCCTTCACTATGAACTTGGCTTCCAGACTTTATTTCCTAAGAACTAATATAAACCACAGTAAGTGANGTTCATGTCAAGCAGAAAGTAACTGTGAGTCATCTGCTACATGCAAGTCCATGTAGCTCACTGAGGAAGACAGAAAAAAAATGAATTCTTGCCTGGTGGTGGTGGTACACACCTTTAATCCCAACGCTCGGGAGGCAGAGGCAGGTGGATCTCTGAGTTCAAGGCCAGCCTGGTCTGGTCTACAGAGCGAGTTCCAGGACAGGCTCCAAAACTACACAGAGAAACCCTGTCTCAAATAACCAAAAAAAAAAGAATTCTTGACACTCTTTGGACTTCTGTCATTGAGGAAGTAGTGAACTCATGTCTACACAATGTTACAACAAAAACTAGTACCCGGCTAAAGAGAAGACAGTAGCCCTGTCCTTAGACTTGACTCAGATCCGACACTTGCTAACCACATTAGGAGCTTCACTGGCTTCCTGGGTCTTGGTTTCTTTCTCAAGGAGATGAAAAGGTTGTGANAAGCAGGCTTAGGGTGTATAAGCATGTTTCTTGTCCCAAACCCCTTTAAAAAAAGGGACCACTTGCAGATTTGATTCAGAATTTCTAAATGAGCCTAAGCACTAAGGCGAGATTAACCAACCCCCTGAATGACTNGCATGCTCACTGGAGACACAGAAGCCCTGGCTTAAGCCTTTCCTGAGGTTGTAACATGTCAACCCGGGTGTCTTCCATCATGGGACTTTGTGAGCTGGAGTTCATGTTCTTGACTGCAAAATTTGCTTCAAACAAAATCATGAAATAGGTGAAAGCTGTCCTTGCCTCCCATCCATCCGTCAGCTCCCTCATTACCTCTTCACTGACTAAACTCAAGGGCTTTCCTCAGAGTAGGGTAGAGGAGACTGAAGAATAAACAGCCCTGGAGTGCAGTATTTCTAATTATTCATGGAAAACATTGGCGGATGACTTAGGGAAGCCAGCGGGGATTGCACTGTCAGTGGCCTGCCCAGGACCTGGTCNCANCCCTGGGGGAACAGATACCCTGGACCTTGTCCTTGATNAGGGAATCCAGTGGNTCCGTTCCCTTTCCCTTCTGGTCCTGGAAAAGAAGGATCTAGACATGCCTTCAGCACAGCATCCTGGCTGGATACTTTTCTGTCTTCCAAGTCTTGCCCCTGCCCTTTCCCCGAGTTGTGTCTGTGTGTTTGGCTGTGAGCATGGGACTCTGCAGTCTGGGGCTTTTCCAGAGAAACTCTACAAAGCCCTGATGAACACTCAGAGATCAGCTGGGCTTCCCCAGGGCACCGGCTCTCTCCCAAGAGGATTAAATGAAAATAAGTCATGTGTAGCTGCTGTCTGCTTGCCCGCTCCCAAACTTGCTTTCAAGTGATCATAGGGATTCATTCTCCAGTACTTCTCCTACAACCACACAACAGAGTCCTCTAGCTGTTTTGNGAGCCCCAGCTGCCAAAGTGCTAACGATGATGGACTTCAAGAAAGGNATCATGCCTTGGCTTTAGCAGAATGGCCTATATCCTCTCTGCACACACATACTCACAGACAGCTACACATTTCCCTGCCCAAAAATCACGAAGCCTTTAAAGGTCTCCTTTAAAGGTCCCTCAAGGGCTCCCAATGCATAATAGGCAAAGTCAGCAAAAGCCCTTAAATCCCTGGTCGTTCGTCATTCCCCAGAGTCCCTACGTTTGACTTTCTCTTTCACAGTGTGTCCAGCAGCCTGAGTGNGCCAAACATTCCCCTTTCCAGTTACCAGACTCAGCAGGTTCAGAAANATTACCCCTAAATCGATTGCTATCTGGTGGAGGGAACTAACAGAACTTTCCAGAAGGAAGAAGCAAGTGGGTCAGACCATCTCAAATTCGTAAATACTTGTAAAACTGATGGAATTCCAAATGAATGGGCACTTGAGTTTGCTAACTGTGCCCAGAGTTCCAGGGAGNTGAGAGAAGGACCTCAAGTCCCCAGAAAGACATTTTCTCCATAAGTTAAAAGAAAGNTCTGAAACAGATCTCCACCCTGACCCTAACCTCTATTGTGGAGCAAAAGGCCATTTGCAGGAAGGGGCTAATTAATGAAATTGCCCGTCTTCCTCAGTCAGACCTGCCAGCAAAGTGCTTCATTAGCAGCAGGTTCCACGTTGTTACTAGGGAAAGTAGAAAAGGCTAATGACAGTGTTCATTGTGGGATGACTACAAAAAATATTGTTAATGCCACCTCTGAGCTGCCATTTCAACTGCCGAAGTTGGGCCATCCTGAATCACNGTTACCATGGCAACTGGAAGTCAGTCTACTGCTTGTCATAGATGGGGATGGTACCTCTGCGTTGCCGTTGCTGAGAGAAGGGCAGGTATTTTATTTATAGCCAAGCAGTGGAAAGTTACATTTGGTAGTCCTTTTGAGCAATGTGGTCATTAGACAACAACGTAAGTCTTTTTGAAGCACCGAAAATATGTTTGATGGAAAAGGCATCTCAGTTCGAAGCTTCGTATTCGTGAGTCATCATGATGGCTTCCAGGCTGGTGAAATTTTAATACTCTACTCTTTGCTGAGAGNGATCTGATATATGAGATTTTTAAACAACTTAGCCTCAGCAATAAGATGACCGAGACAAAGAGAAGGGACAGTGGTGAACTTCAAAATGACTTATAGAAAACATTCACAAGACTTGGTCTGTCATGTTAATGATGGGTTGGATTTGTGATTTTTGAAATAAGTGGCCTAACAATTCTGATTTGAATTCAAACATTTTCTTGGTAGAAGAAAATCCTTAGATGAGAATTATGGTAAAGTAAAAACACTGAAGGTATTTTGTAAAAACTGTCAAAATAATGACTAGACTTACAGAGATTTGCCATTGCTGGTTTGGTTAATATATTTACCCTTCCAGCTTACAAAAGAGCCTAATACTGACATTGGAATGAAATTAACCTAATCTTCCCATTGCTATTCTAGCAATGTGTTTTTGAAAATGTATGAAATTGATTCCTACCTTTTGTATCAGGAAGTCAAATCCAATTCAGCAGAAGTAGAAACTGCCCCCAAACAGACAGGAAGCTAACAGGAGCAAGTTAGAGAAGAAATTAATAAACAAAAAGAATATTAACGTTAGTATAACTCAAGACCACATGAGACTGAATCACTCTTTTCAGGGAGCTTTCCTTCAGGCAAAGTATTTTTCTATTCCACAAATGAGTGGGGGNAAAAGTCTTGCAAATGAGAGAGAACTCTCAAGTGGGAGAGACTAAGTGTATGTAGGGGTAGGGGTGGGTAGCAGATGGGAATGCTACTCTGAATTCAATTTCACTGTGAATACAAAATTACTCTAAAAAACAAAATCCAAGGTCAGGCGTGAAGATACATGCCTGTCATCCCACCCCTTGGGAAGAGAGGATTGCTGCAAGTTTAAGGCTAGCCTGGGCTACAGTGAGTTCCAAGCCATGCTACTGCAGTATGAGAACCTGTCAATAAAAACACTTCTCTATAATAATCAAACCAAAAAGTCCATAAACTGGAACAATGTCAGTAACTGACAGATGAACAGTTTGATTCCTAANTCTTCCCATCCCGTAAAGACTTGCCTTAGAGGAAATGAAGTCAGGGAAGGATAATATGAAACAGGAGAGGAGACAACCATAGGCTGCTTCACTCTGTAGATACATAAGCTCTGCGTCTAGGTTCTGCTCTGGAGAAATTACCTAAAACCTGAGGGGACTGCTCCATTTCCCCACCTCACCGAGCAGTACCACCAGCCAGGAATCATGGGTTCAAACACGTGCACTGTGAGAGATANTTACTTCTAAACCATAGCATACCAGGCCCTATAAAAAGAGGTAGATCATAAAGATTTTGCTTTCAAACTGTTGCTTAGAAAGGAAAACACACTGGTCTCCAGTATGGCTACAAGAGACTACAGGCATCACCNATGTTTTACGAGACAATTTTAAGGATCAGTGTACACACAAAATAATGAGCAAGATCAAAAGAACCAGCATGGTGGCTGCAGGCAGTGTCAGAACGAAACATCATGCAAAGTAGAAAAGCACAGACTCATGTTTTGTGTTAATTTCCATTTACTGTAATGAAATACCTAACAAATTAAACAGGAGAAAGTTTTCATCTGGATTATNGTTTCAGAGGCCTCTGTCAGTTGACTCCACTGCTTTTAGTCCCAGGGCAAGACAGTTGATGATGCAGAGTGTCTGATAGAATCAGAACTGTGAGAGATTGAGGCACCAGAATCCTCTGCGAGGACACAGTGACCTGAACACTGCCTGTTGAGTCCCACCACTTACGCAATAGCCCTTCAAGCTAGGGAGCTAGCCCTTCACACACGCACATAGAGGAGGCAGTCCAGATCCAAACTTTAGTGCCCTTGAAGAAAATAAACCAGGGCACAGAAACAAGTGTCCCATGGTGACTTGATCAAAGTGTAACACACTCTACAAGACACTGACAGGGATATCAAATAATTTTTTGAGAGCTTCTTAAAACTAGGTGATGAAACCATGAGAAGGAAATAAAAGGCAGAGTTGAGTTAAATTAAGAAAGAAAAGGCAGTGAGTGCAGAAATGATGTGCGTATTAAAAACAGTCTTTTTTTTTTTAAAAAATGCCAGACATGGCAATACACGCCTTTAATCCCAGAGCTGGGGAGGCAAGGGGCAGATGGATCTCTGTGAGTTCGAGGCCAGCCTGGTCTACAAAGTGAGTTCCAGGACAGTCAGAGCTACACAGAGAAACCCTGTCTGAAAAATCCAAACAAAGAAACAATAAGTATGTAAGACTTAGTGAAGGAATAAAAATCACTATGCATGTGATCCGGTGAATTCAAGTCACAGACCGGAAATAAAAGACAGAGAGAATCCGGAAGCTACAAGACACTCAAGTATTATCCCCTGAAGACTGCTGTCAAAGTACCTGGATGCAGGCTCTAGCAAATGGAAGAGAAGAGTTGAANCATGCTATAAGAAAACTCCTAGAAAAGAAAAAGAAAGCAANTATATCCTAAGAAATATAATGAGGAAGTTTCAAATGTAAACATGGCTCCATTAGCTGTAAAACCCCAAGGATGAAGAAGTCTTTCTTCAAACCAGAACAAGCAAGTTCCCTTCAGGGAAGAAAATCACCCAGCT
>LZPO01107969.1:81194-102857 GCA_001675575.1 Neotoma lepida | reverse complement strand
AAAAAAACAGCTATTGGACGCCTGCTTCATGGCAGTCCGAGCCCTTGGCACTTGTACATCACTTATTTCATTTGTGTGATTACTGTCCTTTGTGAGAAAAGGATGTTGGTAATGTGATTTTTCATGGTTCATGCATGCCTGTATTTTGGGATGGTGGGATAGCTCAGTAAGTTAAGCACTTGCTTCTGAACCTAATGACCCGAGTTCAATCCCCGGAACCCNAGTGATGGAAGGAGAGAATTGACTCAAGCATACTGTCCTCCAAAAACTTGTAGCACATGTGCACATGCCTGTGTGCACACACACACGTGCCAAATAAATAAAATATAATACAGATTTTTTAACAAATTCCTGTGCTTTGCAGTTAGCTTGATGTGATTGTGCTTTAAATCCCACCATCCCACCAACAGCATTCTCATATATTAAGAAACATATTAATGTCCTTTGTGTATATGTTTGTGTAGATGCATAGGCGTGTGTATGTGTACATACATGTGGAAGCCAGAGGCCACCATCAGCTCACTTCCCCAGTTGCTCTCCATCTTATTTTCATTTTTTTGTCTGAGTATGTATATATGTGAAGTCTGTTTACCTTTGTGTATATGTGTTAGCATGTATGAGGGAATACATGTATATGAATGCACATGAAGGCCCCAAAGGCCAGAGTTTGATATCAGATATCCTCTTCCACGCCTCTCCATTTTCTGTGGCAGGGTTTCTTGCTAAACCTCAACTTTTGAACTCAGCNAGTCCA
Organism: Neotoma lepida; assembly: GCA_001675575.1. Classification (NCBI taxonomy): domain Eukaryota; kingdom Metazoa; phylum Chordata; class Mammalia; order Rodentia; family Cricetidae; genus Neotoma; species Neotoma lepida. Next base: position 102,103 of record LZPO01107969.1, on the reverse strand, counting down.
GCTAGTCCCTGGAGGTCCCCGTCTTTGCCCCCTGAGCACTAGGGTTGGAGACACATTGCCTCACCCACCCAACCCTTAGGTGGTTGGTGGCAACCCCACGTCAAGTCTTCATGCTTGCAGGGCTATCGTTTTATCCATGNAGGCATCGCTCTAGCCCTCCACCCTATTTTTTTGAGGTAGGGTTTGTCATTGAACCTGGTGCTCCCTGCTTCTGCTAAACTAGCTGGCCAGTGAACTTCAGGGACCCTCCTGTCTCTCCCCTGCCTCCAGTTCTAGGGTTACAGATGTGTGTCATCACACCTCGCCTTTATGTAGGTTGCTGGGAATCCAAACTCAGGTGCTATAAACATTTTATGGGCTAAGTTATATCTCNGGGCCCTTACCTACCTTTTGATGCTCTTTTCTGATAGCCTTGAATGTCCTTGGCAGCTAGGGTAGTTACTGCTCCCTGTGACCACACAAATGACTTGTTCACNTGTCATTTGGGAAACATCCCACTGTTAACTGCTCTGTGCACATTTCCTGTCTCCTCAACAGGACACGCTAAGAGCTTCAAGGACTTTCAAGCTAATGTGTCTTTGTTGTTATGACACACTGTAGTCCTAGCAATGTTTTATTTGATGCCAAGTTTAATACAAAGATGACTCGGGTTCCTGGTCACATTGGATTCGTTTAAAGAATAAAAGCTGGGTTAACGGACCACAGTGGCTGAGGCAGGGGAGCAGAGCAAAGTGACATTTTTATTTAGTGTTATCCAGTTGTCTGTTACTACACACACACACACACACCAAAAAAGAAAAACTGGTGTTTGGAGGTATATTTGGTAAGGACTGAAATATCAAGTTGGAGTACAGCTGAGGGAATTGTAGCTGCATAGTGGTCACGTAATTGGAGCCTTGAAGGAATGTTGCTCACAAGAATTTAGGTAAGGGAGCATTAGGAGGAAAANAAGCCTGTGGTGTTCGGAAGGCACTTCAACTCGAAGACAATGTTTGCCTTACGACCTTCTTACAAAATGAGAGCATCCGAGGTGCCGTGGGATGATTCATTTCGAGATGTGGAGCGCTAACGATGATAACGGATCACAACCAGATTTGGGGGACAGATGTAGCCCAAGCACTGGGTGATTATAGACTATAGGTTCTGGGAAGAGCCCGCTGATTAAACTCACAGGGGCTGTGGGGATCCAGCTGGCCTGATATTTAAATGCTACAGGAAAAAAAAAATGCCAATTAAAGGGTTTCTTCCCTGTGAGGAGTCTTCATGTAAATTGTGAAAAATGATGCTTTCTTGTGGCAGTGAAATTGCTGTAAGTGTCCAATATCTGGCCTCCAGGGCAAGTAATGGTGCAGTTTGAACGACAGAAACGGCAGCACAGAACTTCAGCCTTTACCCCATCTCTGTGCAGATGGGCTCTCTCGATGGAATAATGGCCAGCACATCGCACAAATTGGATTTAAACGAGTCGAACAACGGGGGCCCCATCATTTTCTTTGGCTGAGCATCCTAGAGTTGAATGTGGACTGGATTCTTCTTGGAAAGTCATAGATTTGATTATCCTTTCCTATAGGGAGAGGGCTATAATTTGAAACTTTATTTTGCCAGCCGGAAATAAAGCACAGAGCAGGCCAGCCCTACATCATAAAAGCTAAGATACAATCAGACTTTTACAANGATTTAAAATAGGGAAGGTGGCTCCAAGTCCTAGACGCCATTATAAATATACTAATCACATTGGTTATTGGAGATCCTAATATATTGTAGCTGTATGTTAGTTCATAGAAAGTCATGGGCTGGAGAGACGACTTCAAGAATAAAGGCTTCTATGCAAGGCTGAGGATGTGAGGTTGAACACCAAGAACCTACATACAGCCAGGTCCAGCAGCAAACATCTGTAACAGCAGTGCCCCCATGGCAGGTAGAAGGAGGGTACAGGAGAACCCCCAGAAACTCGTGAGCCGCTAGTCTGCTGTGTTCAGTGGAGAATAACAAAGGGCCACAAACAGAGTGGAAGATGACTGACACTTGAGGTTGTCCTCTGACCTCTGCACATGTTCTGTGGCATGTGGACATGATCTCTCTCTCACTCTCTCACTCATGTTCTCTCTCTCACACACACATACAAAACGTGTTTTAAAAGTCTGAATCACACCTAACAGAGGACATGTGACTTACTCATTTCTAGACCCTTGCTGTAAGCCCTTCTTGCACTGGTGCTAATTTCATATGAGATAAAATGTGATGTTGGGATATTCTGCCTGGACCTTTGAACGCACGTGGGGGTCTCTGCTCATGCACAAGCTGCCAGTGTCTCCACTGCCAGGTTTCCAGGGTCATTCTTACATTTCCCTTCTTCCCACATGCTACATGTCAATGACCTTCAGGGGTTCCCTCTCTGCAGCGGTGTGACCTTTCTTGTTGTAGTGTTTCTCTTGGTCAGGCTTGGAAGTGGATCAGGAGCAGTCTGTGATCCCTGAGGTTGATTCAGCCCTTAGCACAGACTGAACAAAGCCCATACAGTGAAAATTGAAAAAAAAAATCTGTGTATCATAAGTTTCCCATCTAAAACATGTAAGTAATAATTTAGAATGGAAAAGAGGACTCTGGGTTTAAGGTTGCTTGCTATACAACCGTGAGGACCAGAGTTCAAATCCAAGCACATGTGGAACAAGCTGAGTGTTCCACAAATATCTATAACTCCAGATCTGGGGGACTTGAAGCCTTTTCTGACCTCCAGATTTATGCAAACACATACACATACACACACATGCACATATACACACACAAATAATAATAATAATAATAATAATAATAATAATTTAATATTGCTCTTCAGAATCCCAAAAGGCTTTCTGTAAAAATTCCATTGATCATCAGTGTCTTTAAAATTCCTTTTCTGCAAAAGTTAGAACTCTTGTGTTTTGTTTTTGAGGAGGAGGAGCTTTGTCCTGGGTGATCTCAAAGTCCTGAGCTCAAATGATCCTCCTGCCTCAGCCTCCCAATAATGAGCATGAGAGGCNTGCAACTCTGTGGCTNGCTGCTTCTCCTTACTTTCAGTCTCTGGCTANCATCTCTCTAGCCTAAACAGAGACATTAAAAAATCATTCTGTAATTCTCTGATGCTGTATCTGAGATCGAATTAGCCTTCTGAAAAGTAACCACCANAGGATCTCAACATTGAGAGGCCTCTCCCAGGAAGGCCTTGNTTGGGGGAGGCTCTTTTGGGCTCAAGACTTACTAGTTTTCTGTCTCAAAGCTTAAACAGAGTCAAGAGCAGAAAAGAGTCAGGCCAGAGCAATAGCAGGCATGCAAGCATCGGTTGGTTATATCCCTGTGGCTTATAGGAAGACATAAAGAAGGGAGGCTTGAGCCAACCCTATACACCTCAGAAGCATTCTGCTCTTAATTTGCCTCTTTGTGTCTTTGTCCATNNGCCTCCAAGGCAGGAAAAGCAACGTGTAGGAGTTAATTATTAAGAAAGCAGTGCTGAAGGGCTGCCCACACTCTGGTAACTTATCAGTCAGCTGCTTTCATTGCCTGTGTTTAAGTTTTCACATTCTTTTGAGTCAGGTTATCCTAAACTCAGTTGTTTCTCTGACGTTGACTCTTTTGGCTTGCCCACTCGCCCTGGCATTCAATCCATTTAACCATCGTCATATACAATGAGTAATCATGGGCAGAGTCCCAGGAGCATCAGGGAGGGGTCGGTATAATAGAATGTGATTGTTCTGTATTTCTAGCAATGAATGCCTGTCCTGTGCTCAGTGCTTACAGCAGGGCCCCAAACACGTGTTGTATTTACTTTTCTCGTTGCTCTGATGAAGTACTCAACAAAGGCACCTTAAGTGAGAAAAGGCTTACTTGGGCTAACAGTTTGGAGGTGATGCCTATTATGGTGGCAGAGATGGGGGGACAGGAACTTGTGGCTTGTGGTCATATGGCATCTACAGTCAGGAAGCAGCCTTCTTGAAGAACTTCTCCCCCATGAACCACCAACTTCAAGTTTTTTTTCTTCTCTTCTTTAGTAAAATAATTCTAAGTGGTCTACTCCGGTCATATTTCCCCCTTGGTCNTCCTCACATCTTTACAGTATGTATTCCTTTAAGATTTCTTTCCTTGTCACCAGAGAAGGCCCTAGCAAACCTGGTCTCTCTCTGATCCATTTCATCCATTTCCACAGAACTAGTCACTGACCGGCTGATGGTGCCCACTGTATGTGTCCAGGTAGAAGGGCTTCTTCACCTTAAGCTCTGGTGTCGTGAGTGAACCTCATATGCTGTTGGTCTAGAACCACACACACCCCTCAGCCACTCTGTTCTCATCTTTGTTTCTTCTCCCTAGTTATGAAACCCCAAGTTCCCTGCCGCTTATATTAGCACTCCTCGGACCCCTTGGCTCCTTTTCCTTCACTCCTGCATTAAGACCCTGTGTCCTGATGGTGCTTCGGCCTAGAGCCCTTTGGAATCCCAAACCTTCCCTTTATTCCAATTTACCCTCGTTCTGAAAGGAAGGAAAAAAAATAAAGTAGGAAGAGAGCAAAGAATGAAGGAGATAAGGGGGAAGTCAGAGAGAAAAGAAGGGAAGTGTGGAGAAGAGGGGGGAGAGGAAGGGCACCCGAACAGGGGGAGAAAAGGAAATCATGACTGCACTTTTGTTGCTGGGTATGAAGGCAATGCAAACTTGCTGATTTTAATACTGAAATAAAGCACAGGAAAAGCACACTCCACCTCCCACTGGCAAACACTGTGGAGTGGCCTTTGTCTGCTCTCAGCCCCAAAGCTCCCTCTCCTCCAGTCTGTCCCCAGTTCTTTCAGCAGCTATCACAAAACAAAGCCAACAAGCAGAAACCACCACTAATCCCAAATCCTGCTGCTGATTCCCATAGCCTGTGGGAAGAAGCTTCCAGACTGCAGAGGGTGATATTGGCAGTCCTTTGCAGTCTACTGTTTGCAGCAGGCCCAGTATGCCAGCCTCTCCAGGCAACCTAAGTTCTCCGACCACATACACTTTGCTGGGTGAAGGGGTGTTGGTGGAACACCCATCCTTCTCCTCCTGGTCAATGACATTTTCCTTTTAATAGGCATNTTTTTGTTACCCATACTTGGAGAGTCCACCAAACCATGTGCATTGTGTTGAGTGCTTTGCCATAAATGCTGAGCTGGTAGGGACCCAGGGAAGCTAGGGGCCAGGGGAGCTGGACAAGAGGTCACAGGGAAGGGGCCTCTTAAGTCTGGTCTTGCAAGACAGGCAGAATTCACTAGGTGGAAGAACCTGGAGTATTTTTGCTCTGGTATCACATCAGTGGATTAAATCACAGACCTTTCCCAACCCGTCTAGCATAATGACTTGGTACGAATTTATTTCTTTTAAACAACAGATTGTTGACTTTATTTGCATTCAGTGAATTTCCTTTTTAAAAAAAAAATAAATTGGGTCTGTTCATGTTGACTTCTAAGTAATGGTGCGTGTGTGCGTGTGTGTGTGTGTGTGTGTGTGTGTGTGTGTGTGACGACAACTTTCAGGAGTCTTTCCTTCCACCATGGGAATCCAGGGATTGAAGTCAGCTCTGCAGGTTTGTCAGACAAGCAGCTTTACCCACTGGGCCATCTCATTGGCTCCACATTAACCATTTGAGACCTCATTTGTCCATACCCCATTTCCACTTCTCTGTATTGTCACTGTTTCTTACCTTCTCTTTGCAGTTCTGTGGTCCTGTGGTAGATCTTAGTTTTCATTTCCTCTTGAGTTAGGACAAAGATAACTGTAAGTGGCATCTTGTTCTCTTGTTCATATTGATGTATTTCAGNGAAAAAAACATTTTAATTGCTTANATTTATTTTCAGTGATGAAACTGGCTCTCTTCTGGGAAACAAAAGGAAGGAGTCTCATTCTTCTCCTGCTGTTCATTCTCATTACCCAAGATCCTCTGGAGTTCTCCTAACTTACCAGCCTCACTCCTTATACCATATTAATCATTGATTAATACTCTAATTTATTTGCTTCACAAAGATACCCTTAATTTTTTTATTCTAAAATTTTGTGTGTGTGTGTGTGTGTGTGTGTGTGTGTGTGTTTGGGAGGCCACATGACTGTGGAAGCCAGGAATCAAACTCAGTTGTCAAACAAGCACTTTTACCTACAGAGCCCTCTCACTGTGCCAAGCGCCAAGCTATTTCTAAATTTCTGCCCAGTGGAATAACTATCCACTACGATAATAAGATGCACATCTGGTTTTGGTGACCAAGCTAATGTTTTAGTTGGCCTCTTGCCTTAGTCTTAAAATCATCTGCTCCACCTCCAAACACACACATAGTGATCATAGGCCAAGTACTGTCTCTTAACATAGTCAAGAGTTTTGCTCAAAAGTCGTTTGCTCCAAAGTCTTAGGAAAGAAGTCTAATTAAAGTATTACCCTCACATCATTAAATACAACTTTCCTTTTGATGGCTTTGTTGTTGTTGCATTTTTTTTTAATGGGAGAGACAGTCAAGAGCATTTCTCTGGGCTCTCCTGTTGTCTAAGTCAAAGTTCTGTTTCAGTTCACTACTATGGCTCACTTTCTGTCTGAAAGTTTGTACTTATCACAATTCTTTCATGAAACCGTTGGCACCCATGCCCTTTAAAGCTTGGAGTAGTAGCTAGGACCAGTGCTAAACACCTGTAATCCCAGGGGTTGGAAAACTGAGGCTGGGGGCTTGTGAGTTCCAGGACAGCCTAGGATATAAATAAAGACCTTTTACAATGAAAAACAGAAAGGCTGGGGTTCCTCCCTCTATGTCCTAAGATATTTCTTTTATAGCACCGCTGCAGCAGGCACCATGAGCAGAGTGGCTCACACATAACATTACTATAGCAGACACTACAGCAGAGTGTCTCACATNTAACTTTGCTGCAGCAGGCACCACCAGCAGAATGGTTCACTTGTTGGAAATCTCTCCTCTCATAGTTCTGAGATCTAGAAGTCCCAAATGGTGCCAGGAAAACTCTGGGGCTCTGGGGCTATCTCCTGGGCTTCTAATTGTCTGCTGGCAGTGTGGTGTTCCTTGGCTTATAAACACATCGGTCTCTGATCTCTGTCTTCAAGTTTACCCAGCATTCCCTGATACATACATGTTTCTGTGTCCAAATCTCCCCTTTTCAGAAGCACAACATTTGTCTTAGACCATTGTACTGCTGTAACCAAATGCCTGAGAATGAGTATAGACAGTGAGCATAAGTTTATCTGTACATTTCTAAACACTGGGATGTCCAGGACATCTGGTGAAAGCCTTCTGACTAGGTTATAACACAGTNGAAGGCATCACTTAGTTCAGAGAAAGGCACCAAACTTGTCCGTCTGTAAAGAATCTCTCCCAGAATAGTAGCATTAACCCATTCATAAAGGTGGGATCCACATGCTTTAATCACTTTTTATGAGGTCCTACCTTTAATACTGTTATGACGTAATTACATTTCAGTGGAACTTACAGAAGAGACAACATTGAAACCATAGCCACAGCCACATAGGAAAGGAAAAAGGAAAGTGGCCCACTGTCCTCCAACATGTCCGNCTCCCAACTGATAATATCAGTGTTCTCTGTTTCCAAGGTCCTGAGATGCCTGGGGTTAAGCTGTCAACATACGAACTTGGGGACAGGGTAGTAATTCAACTCACAATACTAATTTTGTCAGAGAACACTTCCCCATCATTATCTGTGGGTGTGGATGCCCTGATTTATGCCAGTTGTCCATGCTCCTGTTGCCACATATTCCTTCATAGTGACAGGCATTTATTCCCTTCCTGTCTGGAAGCTGTTGGCATTAGCTGTACATTCAAGTGGGTAGCCCAGGGCCACTTGTTCATCTTCCTTTAAGGATTTGAGCTGTCAAATGATGGCATTTTATTTGTAGGACTGGTTTACTGGTTATGAAACCTGTCACGGTGTGTGAGCTATGGGTTGCTGTTCCTGTCTTTCAGTGATAATGTAGCTGATGACCCAGGAAAGTGTTGCCACTGATAAAATTCATTCTTATCAGTCCAGGGCATGTAAAACCAGTGCTAATTTTTAATTCCTTTTTTTTCACCATTATTTCCTTTGCTGTATTGAAAAACAGCCTCGTGAACATCTTCCCTAAGGTGCATCACACACAAGTGAGCACATAAATGCAGAGGAAAGTTGCTGCTGAGCAGCTGGCCACATTGCAGGAAAATATATCGAGTTCTACAGGGTACAGACAAGGTGATGGCAGAGGATACAGTTAGATGAGGATTGCCTGTGACAGCATTGGGCTTAGGCCCTGTACAAAAGAGGCAAGAACACATACAAAAGAGAAATGCATGGAAGGATGAGTGTTCATACCATCATGGAATTCGGGACCTGCAGATACAGTGTATTCACGTGCCAGCTCCAGTCCCTAGAACACAGAGCCCTCAGAAAGTCCCACCATAAGGGCCTTTTTGGGATTTCTGTATCTGATATGTTGGCAATATTATTTTCAGACCAGGAATTACCAACTCATTGATCAATAATATAAAAAACGTTTATAGTCATAACCTATACACANGAGCATCTTGAAAACAAAACAAAAACAGAGGTGCTTGCTCAGGACAAACAGTTCCATGAAGTCTGTGCTCCGGCCCCTCCTACTTGGACTTGTGTACATCCAANGAGAAACTGTAGACAACACTGAGGAGAAGAGGATGCATGCCCAGACTGTGTGTGTGGGTCACAGTCCAGTGGTCTGAGACAGGAACCACTGTTGTGGATAAAATAAAAAGTAAGCACAGTGGTAGTACTTGCCTGGCACTTGGGAGGCAAGAGGATCAGGAGTTCAGGGTTGTTCTCACTACAAGGCTCATTGACTCATTTCACTTTGTTCCCCGAAACTCTTCTCTGATAGTGATGATGTCCATGGCCAGGGAAAGACAAACACCAACAATTTCTACCTCAGTTTCACGAACTGGGCAAGCCTGGTTCTGTGTGTTCGACTTGGGCAGAGCTTCCTCTCAGGTAACGTTGGAAGCCACAGCCTGGCTCAAATGACCACAGGCTGCCTCTTTGTCAGACGCACGCTATACATCTGGTGGCATCGCCCAGAGTAATGTGATANGCCTCACAATTTTAATTTGAACAAAAAACTACATCTGCCAGGCTCATTTCAACTGACAGGGTAGATATCATGTTTCATTGCCAGTTTGTAAACACCTCCCATCTCATCCCTACCTAACGTATTCCCTGGATGACTTACAAATTGAAAGTTCAAGTGGAATATAAATGGGTCTGAGCATACGTGTTGTGGTGTGGGTTCTGGGGGCAGTGTTAGTGTGGAACTGAGTCCATGCAAGTANCATACATGAGACTGAGCAGGAAAGTGTCTCACATAAGAACCCCATNGAAAAAATAGCTTCTAGATTAGTTGGCACCTGCCTGGGACACCTGGAGCTATTTTGATTACAGATGGTGGGTACCTTGTGCCATTGTCTTAGGACTCACATCCTGTTGCTTCCTTGACCACACACTGTCCCCAGTCAAAGATGTCATTTTCTCCTCTGTCTTTGGAAATGATTCTTTATTAGCATACTATGGACAGCCTCAAATGAATCCAAAATGCAAAGTCAAATGATATTGTACAACTTTTCTCTCTGCCCATCCAAAAGAGCAGAACAGCAAATAGAAATAGTAATAGATCCTCAGTCCTGGGGAGGGATTTTTGTTCCCTCAGTCCTGTTAGAAATACTGATGGCATCTTATGAGGAACTTTTAAATACAGAGATCTCAAAATTCTCCTATCACCTGGAAGTATATTTGTACAGCATGATGCTAGGTAGTAATGTTATACTCCACAGACAGATGGAGAGACCAACATCCCCAGATGTTCAATAGAACACAGGCATCTGGTTACTGATGCCACCCACTTTCCCCAGCCAGCTTTGGTGGCTGTGGTGGTTGGAATATGAAATACAACCCCCCCCACCAGGCACACATTTGAACAGCTGGTGGTACCATTTTTGGTATATTGTGGAACTTTAAGAGGTGGAGCTTTGCTGGGGTCAGTGAGTCACTGTGGGATGGGCCTNGAGGCTTTGTGACCCAGCCCTCCTCCACTTCCCCCGTCCTCTCTNGGCCTCCTGACTGTGGACCAGGTAACCAGCTTCCTTGCCCTCTTGCGGCCATGTCTTCCTGCCTGTGATGAGCTGCATTTCCGCAAATGAGCTTTTTCCGCCGTTACATTGTTTCTTCCCAGGTATTTGGTCACAATGATGAGAGAAGTCACTAACACTAATGACACACCATCCCAAGAAAGCTGGTTCTGAGAATCAGGTCTGGGGCCAGGCCAGGGACGCAGTNGATATGGTGAGTGAGCCTCACCCTCCTAGCACCCATGGACGACAGCCTTTGCCCCTCTGTAAATGCTGTGATGTGAGTGCCCACCCCCCACCCACTCATTTGCCCCTCTGTAAACCTCCCTCTTGCCCTGAGATGCTTTTTATTGGCCATGGATAAGGGTTCATTGATAATGAAAGGGTTTAGAAATTATCAGTAAATTCATTTAAAAGGAACATCCCAATGCCAGCCAGGCCTTCCCACTGACCTCCTTTTCTGTATTTTGAGTGTTTTCTCTTCGTCGTCAGAGAGCAGAGCCGGCTAAGAGCCTTCATCTCTCAGGGAGGATCCAAGGAGGGGAGGGGAGGAGGAGTGCAGTAAGACCAACTTTGTGCTCCTGTGGTCCAGGGTGCCATAAACACCCCCAGGGGCAAGGGAGTGGAAAAAGATGAACTTCATTCACCGNTGTTAGAAATATGTGAGTGACTGGACACTGGCATTCAAGTCCTAAAATTTAAAAGTCCCTCATACACAATTTCCTGTGTTTGTAGCCAAGTGTGTTCTAAAAGCCAAGAAGCCAGAAGAATTTTACAAAAGAACAGGACGTGAAACTCCCAGACATTGTAATTTAAGCTCCAGTTGACTGTTAAGTTCAATTTGAATATTTTCAGGAAAGAAGCATAGATAAAAATTTTATATTTAAGTAGGACATCATAAAAATACTCAGCATGTTCCTTATCAAGCAATCGAAAAACATTGCCTGAGATCTGAGAAACCAAGGAGCTCTTTCCTCTCTCCCATAACCCAAAGGCCTAACCGACCACCATCCTCATTAAGATTCGGGTAAAGGTGGAGATGTGAGGGAATGTTAGCCCCTATTCACTGCTGGCAGGATTGTAAACTGTTGCAGCCACTATGGAAATAAATATGGAGGTTTCTCAAAAAATGAAAAATAANTGCCATATAATCNAGCTANACCACTNCTGGTACANNCCCTAACCNCTGGTCTTCATACANGTGCAAATGCTCCCCACACAAGTGTACCCACATACGGAAACACGCATACACCTACACCATACATCCGTACACACATAAAAATGAACAAACAAGGCAGGGAATGATTAAGACAGCCTGCATCAATCTCTGACNGACAAATGGGCACAGACACATAGGCACACACATGCATGTACCTCTTCCTGTATACACACACAAAAAGCGTAAGAGGGAACGCTCTAGGAGGAGGGAGAAAGGAGAGGCCAGGGGATTGAGGGAGGGGCAGTGGGAGAGGAGACTGAATGAGAATAATGCTTAATGATATGTATATTTGAAAATATAAAAAATTGAGGGAATGTGCCCCCCAAAACTGCATTGCACATCTGTGGACTTCCCAGCATGCTTTGTATATGGTATATTACTCCGATGGTCACTCCAGCCCCTAGGCATACACACCGCGTCTCTTCAACTTCTGGAACCAGCAGGTTCCTTTGATTTCCTTAGCGGATGGCAATTGCAATGTTTGATAGCAACCTCCAAACAAAGCACCTTGTCATACACTCCTGGCTCCGTCTGCCATGCCAGTGCATTAGCCCAGTACTCCATTTTTCTTTTTTATAATAGTCATGTATCATCTAGATTAATTTGTTTGTGTATGTCTGTGTGCACACACGTATATAGATATGTGCTCACCTGTGCAAATATGAAGNGCAGAAAAAGCCCTCGGGTGTACTCCTCTTCCTCTCTCTGCCTGTTTCTTTAAGNCGGGGTCTCTTCCTGAACCGGGGGCTCACGTTTTCTCTGATAGGCTGAAAGCCAGCAAACCTCAGAGATTCTTGCATCTCAAGGCCCCTTAGAACTGGGGTTACAGGCACAGGCCAGATTCCTGGGTGCTGGGATCTGAACTATAGTCCTCATTAGTGCTTACTGAGCACTCTTACCTGATGAGTCATCTCTTCAGCTCCCACCACTCAATTCTTTTTTCATATTCTCTCTGTTATTTAAATTTATTTTGAGAATTTCATACAAGAGGATTGTATTTGCATCATTTCCATCCATGCCTTTCCACCTTCTCCCAGGTCCCCCACAACTCCCTATCAAATTATTGACCTATTCTTCTTTAGTTATTATTGGTCACACACACACACAAACACTCTCACACACGCACACTCACATATGCACACTCACTCTCACACACACACTCACACATACACTCACACACGCACACTCTCTCACACATGCACGCGCACACACTCACGCACACTCACACACACTCACACTCACACACATACACACGCACACTCACACACTCACACTCTCACACACTCACACTCACATACACGCACACGCGCACACACACACACACACACACACCGGTACTTATCTGTATAACCTGCTGAATCCATTTTATGTTTCTCATTTGTGTATGTTCTTAGGATTGCTTACTGTATGCTGAAGACACAGCAGAAACTCACACACTCACACACTCACACACGCACACTCTCTCACACTCACACACATACACACTCACACACGCACACGCACACTCTCACACGCACACGCACACACACACACACACACCGGTACTTATCTGTATATCCTGCTGAATCCATTTTATGTTTCTCATTTGTGTATGTTCTTAGGATTGCTTACTGTATGCTGAAGACACAGCAGAAAAGAAACAGAGTCCATCATTGACATGCATACAGGGAGCTCTGTCCCTTGTCCCTTACATGTCCCCAAATCTGTCTCTTCTCCTCCTTCCCCTTGCCATTGCCTTCCTCAAGTCAAATTGCCTTGACTGGTCTTTGTCTCTGTCTTGGAGCTGTCAGTGAATGTCCCCTACCTGCTCAGTTGCTTACCCTAAACTTCTAGCCAACTCACACAGGGCTCCTCAGTGACTCCATATTTCTTGATGACATAAGCAGGGATCCCCAAGATCACATCCCTGTCTGGTTTAACAGCCTCATCCCTCAGAAGGCTCCNTAGTGGTTCTAAATCTTTGCCATTCAGGAAAGTGTCTGCACTCCTCTCAGCCTGGAACTTTTCCCTCAGATTCCTTCTCATCCTTAAAGAATGAGCACACATAGATCCTGTGGGTTGGCCTATATGTTGACCCTCCCTCTAGACCAGTGTCCTTATCCCTACACTTTCTGTGGCTCAACCAACAAGCACCATGGTGACTGTTCCTTTATAGAGCTGTCACATTCTTCTATGTGGAGCTGAGAGCCAGGAATATGGGAATTGTGGTTGATGTGGCGATTCATAATACTTCAATGAGTTTTATGCTGTTTAACNAAAACGTGCATATTACAAGCCACAATTAATCTTTAAAATGAAATATCAAGCTAGGTTATAGGTCAGCAATAGAGCCTTTGCCTAGCATGGGCAAGACCCTGGATTTGATCCCAGCAAATGGAAGGAAGAAAGATAAGAGAGAGAGGAGGAGGGAGAGAGGGAGAGAGAATGAGAGAGGAAGGGAGGGGAAGGGAAATGATAAATCTGCCTAAACCTCAGTTTCCCCTGCTCAAAATCAGTGAAACCGATGCTTAACTACAAAGTCACTTGAGACTATACATTTCTGTGGGGAAGCAGGNTTAGTTGCATCGGAACATCCCTAGATAACCCCAATTTGCCCTAGTTCTGTTGCGGTTTGCATGATGAGTTGGCACTCTNGGCCTCTGACTGGACCTCTAGGAGTCCCAGGAAGAGGATCAGGAGCATGNAGCATCTGCTGCTGCCAGTCCATTCTGCCATATGCATATTTTTATCTCAGAGTCAAGACCCAAACTCAAGAGTGACTGAGGTGACCCGGCACGCAGAACAAGCTCTATTGTGCTGTATCCCAAGTTGCTAACACACTTGCCTCTGCTAGCCCTGTCTTGCTGCATCATTTTCTGTGATGATGTGTGTAACTGCAAGTCTGAGACTGTGACACAGCTTCCTGATTGNCTGTGACCGAGCATTTGCATGTCCCATTTAGAATTGAGCACTCTATGGTCTCTTGTCCTCTGTACCTTGACCCATCGTGGGTCTCTGTGTTAATCACCATCTTCTGCAGATAGAAGCTGCTTTGCCACGAATTGGGAGATAGATGCACTGATCTATGGGCATAATGACGAATCATTGGGAGTTGGTTTAATGCTATGTCTATTTAGTAGAGAAATAGTAGTGGGTTCTCCTCTGGGGCCTATGATCTATAAGTCACAGGTTCTTTGGGGTATTTTATCACAGCAACAGAAATGAAACTACACCATTCGTGAATTTTAACNATGTACATCAAAACGAAGTAAAATGTTACCTTCTATAGATGGGGTATTTCTTTTTTTATTTAAGCTTTTTTTCATACAATACATTTTGATCCTTTTCTTCTCTCCCAACTCCTCCAAGAACCTCCCCAGCACTGAAAAGAAGTGGACACAATATCCCACCCCTTACCAAGAAGCAATTTGCAATTAATACTTGCTGGGAAAAGAAAATCGGTTTCCTACACTGGGTGTGTTTTATTTCTGCTCCCTAGATCATATCTGGCTTTCTAGAAGCTTCATTTTAATTCATCACATCAGCATTAGTTTCTGTTCATTCATCTGTCCAGTCTGTCATCTGCTACAGGACATTGTGTTTACTATAAAAATGTAAGCTGTGTCCCGCCTGAGCTGCTGCTCATATAACATGGCTGGCTCCGTAAGCCAACCNTCTTAAATACTGCACCTCTGTCCGNTGCCTCAAGTAGTTAAAATTCAGTGCCGCTGAAGCCAAGTTCAAAGATTTAATCTCTGTNTAAGCCTGCTAGTTTCAGGAGATAATGAATAGCTGACCTGGGAATTTAATAAAAATAAATNTCCCACCAGCCACACACTGTACCCATAAACTCAGGCTATGGATCTCTCAAACCTTTGCTGCTGGCCAGAGTGGGGTGACTGAGTACAATCCACATCCAGGAGAAAAGTATCACAGAGCCTACCCGTGATGGATAGTGCCCAAGAGTACCATGTGAGGAACAGGAAGTTTATATACACTGCAGCATCCTGGATTGGAACTGGATTACACTGAGCATGGGAACATATAACCCACTTAGACATCTGTTAGACTAAAGCGGAACTGAGTTGTACTCAACACTGGAGTAACTAATCCGTTGATGCACTGAGCTAAATAACACTGGAACTCTGTTGACTGGAGGGAGGAACGCATAGCAATTTATGCCTCAGGTGTAGTGAATTGAAAACTCAAGATGTGCCGGAGCAAAGGCCATCATCGGAGAAGCTTCTTTGTGTGGAAGGTGGTAATAGAGTCTGAGACCCACAACTGGTCAGAGAGTAAAGAGACTGCAGAGTGTCCAGCTCTAAGAAGGACATCTGTAACACATCCCGTCCCCCAACAGGCTGAGGGGCCATCACAGGAGAGAGCGTAGAAAGATTGTAAGAGCCAGAGGAAGAAAACATCTACAGCAAACCAGGGTTTGCCAGACATGACAGCTCAGTTGCACACATGAACTTACAGCTGCTGGGAAACACAGAACTTGCACAGGATCAAACGAACCAAAACTCCAGCACAGACTGAGGATGGGCTCATGAAGCCCCCACCCCAGGCTGAGGAGCTGTTGGCCACTGATGGCTGCTGGGGGAGAAAGAATTAGTTTTCCTTGGGGATGTGGCTCCTGGGAGACTGTCCAGGCTCCTGTAGATGGTCCTACACCCATGCACATACAGGCAACACTAAGTGGACTCTANAGGTTTTATTAAAAAGGGGCCATGCTAGGTTGGGAGAGGAAAGTGGTGGAGGTGTATTCTCAAACAATAAAAAAAAGAGATATAAAAACAGAAATAAAGTAATACTAGCAAAGACTAGAAGGGGACTCAGTGGAGTAAGGTGAGATGGAGGAGACACGGAAGATATTGACGTTTATTGCAAATGATGTTAGTGAATTGTGCATCCATGTCTAATATCTAACATGTCAAATGACTTATTTATTTATTATGTGTTGCTCCTTTGCTATGATGAACTTGGCATCTCAACTTGACTGGTCCACAGGATATCCAGATGTTTTGTGGAGTATGATGCTTTTTGAGGGTAAACGGTGTCTAAATCTGGTCTCCTTATCCTTCTGCTAAAACCATATCCTCTTGCTATTCCCCCTTCTTGGCCAACGATGACAGCATCCTCCTAGTTGTTCAGTCAGAGGGATGAGTCACTCTCCACTGCTCATTTACTCTGGTACTGTCTCCAGCCTGCACCCTGCTTCTCCCGCCTCCGCCATGCTGACTCCAACGCCAAGAACTGCAGTGGTCTTTAAGACAATTTCCCTGCTCCCCTCCCCGCCCCCACAATCTGGTCTCAAGACAGCGTGCAGATGATTCTTGGGAAAGAAAGTCATGCGTGTCATTCCGCTGAAACCTGTGGCGATTCCCTTTTGTTTCGGATGAAAGCCAGACTCCTTTCCACAGATACTCTTCTCCTGCCTGCCTTACTGTCTTGGACCTCACATTCCCCCACCACCGCATTTCCCCACTTGTTCTTTGCCAGCCACACTAGTTGCTTGCTATTCCTGGAACACAGGAGACAATTGCCAGCCTTAGATCCTTCACAGTGGCTGTTTCCTCTGACCGGAAGCTCTTCCCACAGGTACCCACGTAGTCAATTCCACTTAAGCTATTCAGCTGTCACTTTCTCAGTGAAATCTGAAGTCCGTCCTATTTTAAACAACTGGATCCTCCCCCATCTCCCTCTCNTCCTTCCTTCCCTCCATCTCCCTTCCCTCTCTCTCCCTTTCCTTCTCCCTCTCCTCTCTTTTCCTCTCCACCCCTCCTCTCCTCTCCACGTAGCCCAAGCTACCTTCTAATTCATTATGTAACTGAGAAAGACCTTGAACTTTGATTCTCCTGCCCCCACCTCCCAAGTTCTGAACTTTCAGCACCATTACACCCAGTTTATGCAGCGCTGAGGGTGGAACCCCTCATGCATGCACTACCAACTGAGCTAACTCATCCCCCACCCCATCCCATGGATATTTCTGAACCTTATCACTGAACTACTTCCTCCCACCCCCAGTGGTTTTTAACACCTCACATGTTGTATGTAATTGAGTTAGTATGCCCGTAGCTCTTTGTCNGTCACCCTCTGTGATGGTTAATTTTGTGTGTCAATTCCACTGAGCCCAGGCCTCACACACAGGGCACCCTGTCTACTTACTGAGTAAGTGAAGAGACAAAAACAGTAACAAACAACAAGCCAACTCTCTTTAGAGGTGTATGGGTGGACAAAACCAAGCAATCTGCCACACCAATCAGGGAATCTGTCCTGGTTTCATTCTGTTGCTGTGATAAAACCACCCTGACCAAAAGCAACAATTTATTTGGCTCACGCTTCCAGGTTATAATCAATCATTGAGGGATGTCATGGCAGAAACTTGACCCAGAAGCCATGGCAAAATGCTCTTCACTGACTTACTCAGAGGCCCATGCTTGGCGAGAGCTAGCTTTCTTAGAATCTAAGACAACCTTCGCAGGGAATGATGATGCCTACAGTGGGCTGGGCATCAATTAACATATAATTATAGTTTCAATTAACAATAAAGATAATCCCTCATAGACATGCCCGCCAACCAATCTGATCTAGGCAGTCCCTCAATGAGACTCCTTTCTCAGATAACTCCAAGCTCTGTCAAGGTGACAGCTATAGCTAATTAAAACAGAGCCCATTGTTTGGTAAGGTATAGGGGAGCAGCAGGAATGGGGTGGAGGACAAGAAAAGGTAATGGGGGAACAGTATAATCAAAGTACATCATGTATATACATAAATATACATGTATAGATAAAATGTAAGAGTGAAACCCATCTTATGCATAATTAATATATGCTAACAACAACTTTAAAAGCAGGGCTGGACAGATGACTCAGTTTGTCACTTGCCTGTTGTAAAAGCATGAGGACCTGAGTTTGCACTCCCAGCACCCACCCACCTAATGCTAGGAGTGGTGGCCCATGCCTGTAATCCCAGCACTGGGGAGGTGAAGGCAAGCAGCTTTCTGGAGTTTGCTGGCCAGCCAGGCTAGCTGAATCTGTGGGCTCCAGGTTCAGGGATGGGCTCTGTGTCAAAATACAAGGTGAAGCTCAAGTTAGGAAGATGAGCATCAATCTCTGGTCTCTGTGTGTGTATGAATACATGTATCTGTACACACGACACACACACATACACACACACACACACACACACACACAGAGAGAGAGAGAGAGAGAGAGAGAGAGAGAACTGAAAAAAGAGATTTGGAGTCATATGATCTATGGAATAAAGTAACCTTAAATCAAGAAAAGCACAGGATTGTAATTGTCCAGGTCTTCTTGGCTGTTTCCAAGGAGACCTGTCGTTGTTGCTTTTCTTTTGCTGTGATAAAACAACTTAAGAGATGGAGAGTTTGTCCTGGCTCACAGTTGAAGGCTCCAGTCCGTCCTTCACAGCCAAGAAGTCACAGCAGCAGGGCTTGAAGCAGCTGGTCACATGGCACCCACAGCCTTTTTTGTACCATTAGAACTCCTATCCTAGGGAATGGTACCGCCCACAGTAGGCAGCTCTTTGTACAGCTAACCTAGTGAAGATAACCCCCATGGGCATGCCCAGAGGCTTGTCTCCCAAATAATACTAGATCTCATTAAGTTGACAATTGAAATTAACCATTGCACCCTCCCAGCCNCAGACTTGAAAACTAAGTCTACCATCGGCTCTCAGTTTGCAAAGGCTGCAGCAGTTTGGTGCCGTTGCTTCTTCATAGTTGACCGTTAAACACACAAGGACGGGTGACAAGAAAAAAGAACATAGACGAAAGAGGAAAGAGTNACGCTGCCATTGGTGGGATGATTAGATGTGGGCACAAGAAGGTCTCACCAAACGATGACAGCGGAGATGAAAGTAAAGGACGGAATCAAAAAAATCAAAGAAAAAGGTGATGCCCTCACTCCCGATGATGACAGCTCTGGAAAACAGTCTCCAGAGAATGAGGGTAGATGTCAACCGGAACAAATAATTAACAAATGTGTTCATGCAACTGCTTCCTTCACTATAATTTCATATAGAATGATAAAAATGTGTCCCACNTGCCAGATGGAAAAATATGCAGGTATTTGGAATTGGTGGGTATTTTGTAAATAAATTCTGATTAATGTTCATAAGTCAAAAATTACTGAAACTACTTTTGCTTGTGTGTGAATAAAACATAGCAATTAAAAAAAATAACCCTACAGCCACTCTTTGGGAGCTGTGTGGCGAGGAGGAGCGGGGAGCTNCTTTAACCCCATTAAATGCCCTTAAGAGCATCTCCATGGTAATGACAGAAAATACCCAGAGAAGAGGCGGTTGAACACAAACAGGGTGAGCAACCGACAGATATCTGTGGCTCCTCAGCCACCCACAGCCTCCTGTAGATGTGTTCCATAGAAATGTGGTCCTTAGGACACGGGGGAAGGAGGAGGAATTCAATTCCATGGGCAAAGATGATTAAGAAACATCAGGTGAAGCAAAGGAGTAAGCTTTAGCAGCCCCACCTGAGGTGAACTGAGTCAAAAGAGGGATGTCATACCCAGCATCCCTTCTCCCGACCCAATGCACCAGGATGCCCTGTTTGTACTTCTGTTAAGGCTGGTGTTCTACCCTTAAGAAAAACAATAGAATCCTGTAATGATTGTGCTACTCTTCACAGCGAAAGTAGGTTCTGATTAAGGATGATTGACCCTAAGGTTTGATGGCTAGGTCTGATGTCAGATAATGGTCCATCTAGCCTTTGGGGTGTTTTAAGACTCCTAAGACACTGCTAAAATGGCTTACATTGCTGGAGTTGCTACAGCTTGATGTGATCTCAACTACATTCNGCATGAGTCTCTTGAGACCACATCTGCTGGTGAACTGAAAGTGCCTTAGCACTTTTCTCCAGTGTGTAAACCCAGATAGTTGGCAAAGTCCTGTGGAAAGCCCTCGTGCCCCTCAGCTGCAGTGTGCACAACCTCAAAGTGAAAGTACAGGTGATTACAGAATCCATCACTGTCAGCAGCCAGATGATATGTCCCAGGCAGTGTAGCAGGGATGTTCTCTCAGCTCGACCAATCCAGTAATTGAAAGAATAATGAAATGGTGGGTGAGAATTCTTGGCCTCCTTGTCTGTTCTTTTAGGTTGATGGTGGATAACCAGGTTAAGTTTTCAATTTCAACTTCCTTTCCTTCTTCTGTGTTCTCTCGCCACTGAATCCGAATGTCCTTATTTGTCATAGCTCAGTATAGACTCCTACTTCCTTCTTGGATCCCAAATAATATATTCATTCCATGTCCCCGCCATCAATCTAGCCTTTGCCAGGAGCCCATTTTGTCAAGTCCTGATGTAGGAGAGAGACACCGGATTCCATGTGTATCCTGTGTTCTTGTTAGCCAGCACACCGGTACAGGAACGGAAAAGACATGCTTTCTTTACTGGGAGTCTTGTCACCTTCATGTACTCACTGAAGTCACTTTGCCTACCAGAACAGCCCATGATCTGATAAACCTAAGATTCTGCTCAAATAGGAGCTATACATATTCTGAGAGAACTCTACGCACATCTCAAAAGCTATTAATCTTAATCTGAAGAAGCAG
>LZPO01107969.1:49060-78068 GCA_001675575.1 Neotoma lepida | reverse complement strand
TATGAGTCCTGTGGTGGCCTTGAATCCATTTTGTAGCTGAAAATGATCTTAAACATTTTTGATGATTTGTTTTGATTTTTAATTATGTAAACGACAGGGGGCATTGCACATGGATGTAGGTGCCCATGGGCGCTAAAGATGTCAGATTCCCAGGAGCTGGAGTTACAGGAGGTTGCGGGACTCTTGACATGGGTGCTGGGAATGAACTCAGGTCCTCTGTAAGAGCGGTATGCACTCCTAACTGTTGAACCACCAATTCAGCCCAACCTTGGACTTCTTATCCTCCTGCCTCTGCCTCGCAAGTACTGGGATCACAGGCCCACCGCCATGCCCAAAACTACATGCATAAAGGCAAGCACTACATCCAACCAATCCTAGACTCCAGATTTTGCTTAAGCTCCTGGGCTGTAATGGTACCACCTTTGTCTGAAACCATCATTTCTGAAATGATGGAGTTCTCACAGTACCTATGCTATAGTTTGATCTAGAATATCTCCCAAAAAATTTGTATGCTAAATTCTTGATCCCCGACTGGCCGCACTTAAAGTGGTGAAAACCTTCTGAAGTGGCGCACAGTTTCAGGAAGTAGGTCATTGAGAGCATGCCAGTGAAGAATGTATTGGGATCCTGCCTCTCTCCCCCGTCACCATGCTTCCCCACCACCCTAAGCTGGCCCTTTGTTCACATATGTCAACCCACCCAGCCTCCCCAGTGGACTTCTGACTTGCCTCAAAAGCAATGGAGCTGGATAGCCATGGCCTTAAACCTCTGAATTTCTGAGCCAAACAAATATTTCTTCCTTTTGAGCTGTTTCCCTTGGACANTTTGTCACAGCAACAGAAAGTTTCCTAGTACAGTTTGCTGACAGTGTGTGGATGGGGTTCTGTCTGTTGATAGGCTTGCTGGTTTGAATGGCTTGAATTCAACTCAAAATCATTCTTTTTTTTTAATTTTTTTGAGATTATAATATAATTACAATATGTTTCTCTTTTCTTTCCTCCCTCCAAACCTTCCCATATACTCCTCCCTTCTCTTCTTCAAATTCATAGCCTCGTTTTTCACTCATTGTTACTGCATGTGTATATATATATGTATATATGTATATATATTCATATGTATGAATATATTTTCCTACTGTATATTCCTAACTGTAACCAGTTCAGTCCATATACTGTTACTTGTATGTGTGTTTCCAGGTCTGACCTTTTGACACTGATAAACAGTTGATATGCCCTTCCCTTCCTCTCCTTTTGCCTGCTTTCCTCAGTTGCCTATAGTTCTTTGTGTAGAGTTGAGGCCTCATGGGCATTTTCTTGACTGATTTGGCATGCTCACTGGTGTCATCCTTGTTCAGCTCACATTTGGGTGATGTTCTTGAGACTTTATGGATGNAGCTAGGAGACACAATCTCACAGCAAACTCCCTGATCTCTGGCTCTTACAATCTTTAAAAAAATTTTTTTCTTTATTCTTGAGAATTGTATACTTGTACATAATAAAATATTCCCATTTTACTCCTTCAACTCCCCCCTCATATTTTTCCACCACATCCACCTCCCAGCTTCATTCCTTTTGTTTNGTCTTGTTTTTATAACTCACTAACTGCNGTTAGTGATGCCCATGTGTGCATGAGTATGGAGCCATTGTCCGGGCCAAAGAATCCTACCAAACTGAACAGCCATTGTTGTAAAGACAATTATTTTTATTTTTGAACACATTTATAATACCCCCACCTGTAGAAATTTTCTCTGTGGTGGAATTAGAATATTCTGTATTTACTTATATTTCCCATCTGTATTTTCGAGTGATTCCAATAAGCAAATACTAATTTCATAATCAGAAAAAGAAATCTTTTTTACAAAATGATTTAGTCATTTTCTACTTGACATAAAACTATAAAAGAGCCGTGCATTTCAGGGTCTGGAGAGATGGCTTAGTGGGTAAGGTGGCTGTTCTTCCAGAGGACCTGGGTTCAGTTCCCAGGACCCACATGTAGCCCATTACTGTCTGTAACTCCAGTTCCAGGGAATCCAATNCCCTCTTCTCCCCTGCAGAAATCCTGCGTGTATGTGAGGCACATAAGCTCACATAGCTACACATACATACACTAAAAATTAAAGATAAATAAATAATTTTTTAAAAGAACCTTGTGCTCCAAAGGCTGGCAAATGGTTCCGAGGGAAAAGACCCTACCCCCGAGCCTGATGAGTTGAACTTGATCTCCAGAACTTGAATGATGGAAAGAGAGAATTTCCACTCACAAAATTTCCTTTGAAGTTCACTGGTGCACACAAAATTAGTAAATAAAAATGCAATTTTTTTAAAAGAACCTTTGGCTCTAGAAATAACTAGCCAGTTTTCTTGCTATTCTGTGCCCATCTTTAAGGTCAAGGTTCAGTTTCTTGCATCCCTTACAGAACTGCCTGAGAGATTCAGTTTGCCTTTTTGGGTAGTCTCTTCGAAGCTTGCTGATAAAAACCCTTCCATTTTACTTTTCTGCAAAACAATCCAGTTCCTTCTGAAGCTAAATGGAGATGGCGCTGATAGCAGAGCTCTGTTCTTCAAGTAGAGTATGCAAGGGCCGTAAAGACACAGCCCTGAGAGAGTCTCCCAAGCACAGCCCGGCTAGGACAGCCTTAGAAACACGACCTTGCTCACTTGCCTCTTCCCTTCCTGCAGGACCATGTGTGACTCGGTCTGTTCCACAGACACCTGNGACAGAAAAGATTTGGGGGCTTGTCTTCACAGCTTGAAATTTATTTTCTTTCAGGAAATTGTCTTAGAAAACAGAAACCCACAGGAAATGTGGTTTTTTGATTGTTTTGTTCTAGAGAGAATTTAAAATCATTCCAAAATATACCAGCTGTGTATTCTGTGTGTGAGTTCATGTGTATATATAGGTATATGTGTGTATGAAGAGCGTCTTCCTTGATTACTTATTTTTTGAGGCGAGGTCTTTCACTGGACCTGGAGCTGGCTCCTGAGACTGGCTAGGTGACGGTGCTGCCCACCGTCCTCTTGTTCCACCCGCCTAGCCTGCAATTACAGGAGGTACAGCCACACGCAGCTTTTTTAAAAATGTGGACGCTAGAGATCCGAACCCATGTCTTCCAGCTTGTGCAGCAAGCACTCCACCAACTGAGCTATCACCTCTCCAGCCCCTGGAGCTGTGTCTTGAGACCACCACCATTATACTCTAAGAAAATAACTGCAGGAAACCAGGACACCGGACTCAGAAGACGGCTCAGTGGATAAAGCACTAGCCCACTTGCAAGGATGAGCACCAGAGTTCGGATCCCCAGAACCCACATCAAAATCTNGGCAGACTTAATGGCTGCCTGTGATCGCAACACTCACAAAGCCAAGACCAGGGACTCTGGGACAAAGCAGCCACTACAATCACTGGAACTGGTGGGCTTTGGGTTCAGTGAGAGACCCTGCCTCAATAAACAAGTAGGGAGCAATCGAGGAGGACACCTAACATCAACTCCAGGCCTCTACACATGCACACACCAATGTACCTACACATGTGTTTGCCCACACATACTCCAACATACATACACATGTACACATACAACCTACATAAACACAGCAACAATAATAATAATAACAATACAGGTTGCCTTTTAAATTATCTCCTCCTTCTTGGGGATTCAGCTCAATAGGTAGACTGCCTGCCTAGTTTGTACAAGGCTCGGGGTTCAGTTCCTATCAACACACACACACACACACACACACACACACACACAAAATCTCTTTCTCTAGTGGGAAGCACTTTTGTAAGCTTAACTGACTTCAATGCAGTTCAGCCATATTCACTGAGTGTCCCTAAAAGATGTCTAATAAGCAGGTAGAAGGATGTCTGAGGTCCTCCCGCACCNCCGTTCCACTGACATCTGCACACTAAGCTTTGATTGAAATCACATGTTCGCTCTGGCATTCTTTAGTCCAGCTATGAAAGTTCAGGATGAACTGGGGGAGAGAAACCACTTTACAGCACCAGCGGGTCTATTGGCACAGAATGAAGACTAAGTGTTTGTTAGCACTGGTAGAAACAGGAGTTACTCTTTCTTCTCTTGACATTTTATTTAACTGATGAAAATTCTTCAGTCAATTGCCAAATTAAGGCAAAAAGGAAACTTTCTCGATATTTATGTTGCTCCCATCAGATAACCAATATAAAATATATTCCAGAATTCTGTGTCTCCTCAGACTTCAGTTTCTTCTTGGGATGTTAGAGATAAACAAAGTTGGTCTTAATAAATCTCTCCAACGTTGTAAATACACAGTTTCTGCTTCTTTCTCTTCTTGGGGCAAGAGGCCATGTCCCACGAGCAATTTAGATATTCTGGCCTTTCTCAAAGATGTCATTGCATCAAACCTATTATGGTTTAGCCAAGTGTTGAGAGGCGAGCAGTGGCCTTTTACATGGTTGCCACACACAGCTGAAGATCACTGGCCTCTGGGGAGACAAGCGCCACCCCCTTTGATCCAGCGATTGAATGTGAACTGAGAAAAAGTCCCTAGAGAGAGAAATATTTGCTTTCTAAAGATTAAAATTCCAAACCTGGTATGGTGATGTGCACCTGCAGTCTCAGTCATCAGGAGGCAGAGGCAGGAGAATTTCTGTGAGTTTGAGGCTAGTCTGGTCTACACAGAAAGCTCCAGGGACCCTTCCTCCCTTCAGTTGCTTCTTGGTAAGCATTTAGTCACAGAACAAGAAACATAATACTGCTCTGGTGTGAGCTATTACATGGCTGCCATAACCATCNCTTGCAGTATTGTGTACCTCCCTGGGGCCAGAGGTTTAAAATACAGCGTCTCCTATAACCTAGAGGCTGTAGAGCTTGTTATCTTTCATTTGTGCCAGATGCAGCCAAAGATCAGCTGAAGGGATTTGCTCAGGGCCCCATGGATGGTAAGTGGCAGAGGGGAGATTTGAACCAAGGTCTTTCTAACTCCCAAGCCCCTTTGTATAACATCTCCCTTAGGAGAAGACAGAGCAAGGGATTTACAGTCAGAGCAAATCCTAGGAGCCACTGTGGCTGACCATAATTTCTTCCCCTGTGGTCTATTGCTCCTGTCTCAAAGGACTGTTCTTTGGCGTATGACACACCATTGCAGCAGTGACTGTGATCACCTAGGGAATTTGCCCAATCTTCCCNAAGACCAGGTAATGAGCATTTGGCGGGGAGAGACGGCAGATGGATCCAGTTTGTAGGCCAGGTTAGAAAGCATTGCTCTGAAATGTTGGTTTTTTNAAAAATGAAAGAGTTGTGAGGAGCTCTTCCATTTTCCCTCTTGCAAACAAGACTGAGTAAAATCCTGCTGAAAGCATTTGAACTGCTCCTGCAAAGCAGGGCCACTGCTGTTACCTTGGTACACATGTGCACACACAGACCCCACCCATGTATCTGGCTCTTCAGCACCTGGAGGAAGCAGAGAACACTCAAGTCACAGGTGAGGGCTTCAAAGCAGCCATGGTGCTGTGGGGCTCTCGTCCCTGTGGTACCTTGTAACTCTGCTCACTTAGTTTTGGAAATCATGTTAATGTAACTAGAGGAATCATTCGTTGAATTAATCAGAAGTGAATGTGCCCATGCATGGNCTGAGGACCATGTAGAAAGTCGAATCAGGCTAAGTCATAAAATATGAGAAATCATTAAATCATGATGGCCTT
Source organism: Neotoma lepida (assembly GCA_001675575.1). Taxonomy (NCBI): domain Eukaryota; kingdom Metazoa; phylum Chordata; class Mammalia; order Rodentia; family Cricetidae; genus Neotoma; species Neotoma lepida. Next base: position 72,389 of record LZPO01107969.1, on the reverse strand, counting down.
TTCTGGGTGGTGGTAGGAACAGAATTTTACCCTCTAGCCAGGCTGGTCTCAGATTCGAAGCAATCCTCCTGCCTCAGTCTCCTAAGTGTTGGGATTAGAGGTGTGAGCCACCATGCCATGTCTGCCTTCGTTTTTATTTCAAATCAGGGTCTCACTTTGTAGCCTCAATAAGCCTCCTGTCTGCTTCCCAAGAGCTGGGGTTACAAGAATGAGCCACCATGTCCATTCTTGCTGTTGCTATTGCTACTCTTGTTTTGATCCAGGTCTGTCACCCAAGCTGTTTATTGTAGTGTTTTCGACCCACAGTTGGTTGAACCCACAACAGTAGTACTCAGGCATACNGAAGACTGTTCTATATCAACATAACAACAGGGTTGAGGCTGAGCTCACTGCTGGAGTGGNTTGCCTANCTTGCCATTGGGGATTCAGGTTTGGTCCCTAATACTGCCAAGAAAGAAAAAGAGAAGAAGGAGAGAGGGAGAAAGAGAATGGTGGGATGAATACAAAAAAGAGGGTTTAGGAAAGGAAAGAAATGTTTCATTAATATAGTAAAGAAAATCACCCTCTTCTGCAAGCTAGTCACATGTTCCTTTCAAACCCCTAAACCATGGCAAGTGATGGGTGGTCCTCTCAGGCCAGTGTGCACAGAGGGTTCTGTCTGTCCACAGTAACCGACCCAACGTTTGCCTACAGAATGAAGTGGCTGTCCTTCTGAAACCCATATCGGAGAAGATTCAAGAAATACAGACTTTCCGGGAGAGAAACCGGGGAAGCAGCATGTTCAACCACCTCTCTGCAGTCAGCGAAAGCATCCCCGCCCTGGGGTGGATCGCTGTGGTGAGTCTGGATGGAATGCCACCTTCCACCTCCTCACATGTTCGGGGACCTCCAGGGCCACCGTCAGGTTCCTCCATCCATATCTGTGCACTGAAAGAGGCTCCTNCTAGGCTGTGTATGCCAGCTTTCTCTTAGCCTGTGAAAGCCCAGTGCTTCCTACTCTGAGATGGGAAAATGTTTCTCCAGCCTTCACAGAACATACGTTTGGCCTTTAACTCTGACCCATTGTTCTGTTGCTTTTCTTCTGCTTCTTAGAGGTATTTTCTTTTTTATCCTATTTTTTTCTCTTCTATGCTTGGGTGATGGTCCTGTTTTCTCAGTCCCCCAAACCTGGTCCTTATGTCAAGGAGATGAATGACGCTGCCACCTTTTACACTAACAGGGTCCTGAAGGACTACAAACACAGGTATGTACCTTCTTTTACTGGCTGTGTTTTCCATTGACCACTTGTCAGACATTTGTTCCTAAAAGTATCTATTTAATCACCAATTCCTGTCCTAGTCTCTTCATTGGTACACTGAGTAACCTTGAGATTAAAATCCCATATTTAAGCTTCGAACCTGTGACCCAGCACTTGGAAGGCAGAAACAGAAGGATCAGGAATTCAAGGTTATCTTTGCTGCATAGCAAATGTGAGATGTGCCTGGGCCACATGAGACCATGTCTTCAAAAAATAAATAGGCTCTTGAGATGACTCAGCAAGCTTCTTACTACCACGNTTTGACCTGATTGCAATTCCTGCAACTCACACAGTAGAGAGAATCCNCTCCCACAGGTGTCCTGTGACCCCCACATGCACACCTTGGGGTGCATACCAACACATATACACACAAAAATCAAATGAATAAATGTAATAAGAAAACAAAATAAGGGACTGGGGATTGCTCCGGTTAGCAGCAGTTTCTGCTCTTCCAGAGGACCAGAGTTTGGTTGCATCGTACAGTTCACAACTTCAACTCTAGGGGACCTAACACCCTCATGTGGTCTCTGCAGGCACCAGATGCACCTGCATATACTCACACAGGGGGGACACACATATAAGCATACATTTTTAAAATTTTTAAATCTTTAAAAAATACATTTTAGCCAGGCATGGTAGTGCATGCCTTTAATTCCAGCACTTGGGAGGCAGTGTGGAGCTCTGTGAGTTTGAGGCCAGCCTGGTCTACAAAGTGAGTTCCGGGACAGCCAGGGCTACACAGAGAAACCGTGTCTTGAAAAACAAACAAACAAACAAACAAAAAGGACATTTTAAAATTCCAGTTTTGTAGGGAAAGCCACACAGAGAGGGGCATCAGATTCCTAGATGACACACCCTTTTTATAAAGAAAGCCACCTCGGTTCTCTTTCAGGGAAGAGCCTGTCCCCACTGGACTGCATGTCACTACATTATAGCTTTCTATACTTAAAGAATGAGCCTATGTCATGCAACTTTTTTTCTTTCGTGTTTCGAGACAGAGTCTCTTGATGTATCTTGGGCTGGCCTCAAACTCATGGCTGTTCTCCTGTCTCAGTCTCCCAAGTGCTGGAATTACGGACATGTGCCACCATGTCCAGTAGAAATTTCCAGCAACCAAAGCTGAAGTAGTGAGTGACTAAATAGAAGGAATTGGGGAGTCGAAAACCGAGGTGGGTAAGACCATGTAACAGGCAAAAGGGGGGCAAAACCGGATTGAACTGAACTGAAATAGGATGGGGGGCGGGGCAGACAGCTGTTGTCTGAACAAACCTCAACGGCTGTTGAAAGGACAGGTGAACCAAGGAGTTTTGTCTGAAGAACCAGCATGGAAAGATCTGGGTATCCAACAGCCCAGATAATGGAGCCTAGAGAGAATGATCTGAGGTTAGAAGGAAAGTACAATCAAATGGAGATAGACCAGGTGGAGGAGATGTCTAGGAAAATGTCTCAACCTATTTACAGATTGTCACAAGAGTTCTCACCCTCCAATGAGGTCACAGCTGGCTAAGTGTGCTATGACCAGTCCCTGATGACTAATTAAGGAATTGAGACAAAAGTAAGAGCAATGGTCTTCCACTGTCTGGCTCTGAACTCAAGTAGTTCCCCATCCCAGCTCCTAAGTGGAACCAGCAGAAGTGGCCATCAGTCACCAAGNANGAGGCCTCCTGGGGACATCTCTTCTTTATTCCAGACTTCTCAGATGGAAGGAAATCAGAGGACCGAATTCTCTAGATNATCACCTCAGTTATCTTATTAATGTAGATCTGAACATCAGAACCAGAAGACACTTTTTACATAGAACATAGAAAAATGTATAGCATATACAAATATCTACCAGGTTCTAACCCATTGGCCTAAGTGGGATATTTTGTAGGGAGGAGGTGTCTTCTAGAAGGCTATTTTCTTTCCTTTTTTTTTTTTTCTTCATCTTTGGTTGTGAGACAATATCTTACTGTGGATCCCAGTACCTAGCTTCACACTCATGATCCTCCTGCCTCAGACCACTTAGTGCCAGGAAGGCAAGTATATGCCACCACACCAAGCTGTTTTTTAAATCAATATTTATTCACTATATAAGAATACTGGTAACATATTTGTGAGGTATAGAGAATTATAATACAAGGAATCATTCCACTTATTTGTCTCAACAATTAATTTTACAATATTTTCATCTCCTCACCCAAAGAAAGCTGTACCCACCCATCGTTGCTATTGTTTCTCATCTACGTCTCCAACCCTAAGTATCTACTCACTGTCTGTATTGTCTCCTGAGGTGGTATCCTCACCAAAGGTTTTGGCGTCTCCCACATTCTTGTATCTATGCAAAACAACTCCAATCTGCTGTTTGTTACAGTAGGAATTGAACTCAGGGCCTCCCCTATGCTAGACAAACACATTCCTACTAAACTACGTTCCCAGCCTTCTTTACTTTTTCTTTATTTGAGACAAAGAGTCTCACCAAGTTGCCCATGCTAGCCTTGAACTCACTCTGTAGTCCAGGCAGACCTTCAAAGTGTGATTCTTCAGCCTCAACCTCCTTTGTGGTTGTAACTACAAGCCCGTACCAAGCGGCCCAGCTCAACTTTTACAGTTTTGATCTCAACTTTTACAGTTAAATATAAAATATCAGGCAGCGTCACCATGCACTTCATCAGCACAATACCTGAAAAAGATAGAATAAGCCAGAGAAATGTGACCAGAGGTGCAGATCAGTTCATCTGGGTCCTGGTCCCCCTTGAATATCTTGTACTGATGAACTAATGGGTATAGGGAACCTCACACGCCCAGCATCTATGTGTAGGTAGGTCCCCCAAGTTCCCCACAAGACCTTCTCTGTGTTGCCCATGTGGCCTGTAGGAGAAAGCTGAAAGACAGGCTGCCCTGTGGTTGGAAGGGCTGTGGCCAAGGACTCTGCTTCCGTGCTTCCCTGGTAACTAGCTTGGCTAGTTTCTGGCTCCTTTTTCTATATGAACAGAGCAATCGCTTGCCTTGGCTTTGCCAAGGTGTGGCTTCACAACTTACAGAACCAATGAAAATGGAGGGAGCTTTCTCTGCTTCCATGTGTTTGGATCCNGCGCAACTAATCTCCCAGAGACTAACNTCTGGTAAAAGACACCATGCAGTTATCCTTTCCTATAGTTGTTTCTAGAATTTTCTTTAAGTCAAAATAATACTGCAATGGTTAAATGAGAAACACATTTACATATAAAGATTTGGTCTTAATTGGTTGCTAGAATTTATCATGCAATTAGTCCTTCCTACGGTTTTTTTCTAGAACTTTCTCCAAGTCGAAATAACACTTCAGTAGTTAAAAGAAAAAAGCATTTGCCTATACAGACCCAGCTGTCTTTGGTTGCCAGAATTTTCAGTAGAAGCCCTGTCAAATGTATAATCCCGATATCTCTAGTGTGTGTAAGTTGTCGTGTCTGTGTGTTGTGTAGGGCACACACACAGATGAGACACATCTGCATAGGCAGAGCATGTATGTAAACACAAGTGCTAATTACATCGAAGTGAGTGTCACCCTCTTACAGCTGTTGTGCACTCTGTTCCCTGTGTCCAAGGCACTTACTAAAAGCCTCACAAAACCTTATAGAACAAGACACTAATGAGGCAGATCTAGGAAGCTGCACTTACTTTGGGGATTTTAACCATGAAAGTGAGGCAGAGCCTNACAGATTCCAGTCATATAGCCAACAAATCTAAAACTGTAGAAGAAAACAGCCCGAGTCCTCCCCTTTGAAGAGTGATCAGGATTCCAATCCTTATACTAGTTGCTTTCTCATTGGTACCACAAATACCCGACAGAACCAGCCTAAGACAGGAGAGGTTCATTATAACTCCTAATTGGGGAAATACAGAGCATCATGGCTGGCAAGGGATGGCCACAGAGCTGGCTTCGCAGCTGAAGCGGTAAGCGATTGCTCACCTCTGCGCAGGTCAGGAAGCAGAGATGGAACAGGAAATGGGGGTAGGCCCACCCTACAATAACCAATTTCCTACAAGTAGGCTCCACCTCTTAAAGGTTGCACTGCCTCCCAAAACAATGACAGGTCCTTGGGACCAAGTCGTCAAACATATGACTCTGTGAGGGACATGTCCCATCCAAACCATGATGCTCTCCTTCCTCACTTTCCCTAGTGGTCTGGCTTACTGCAGCGGACTCTAAGAATGCTGCTGGCACTCAGAACATTGCAAGGAAAACANTATGTTTTCCAGAGGTTTCCTTNTATGGTAACCTTCAGATTAGTGGCCTCAGTGTATCATCAAGTTTTTGCCAACTCGAAACCCAGTGTTTCCTCATTTGCTGACTACCACTTTCTTCAAAACGGGGGAAAGAAGTTGTAGGGGCAGAAACTGCCCAAAGAAATGCAACAAAGGGGGCTGAATGTGATTCAAATATGAAATTCTCAAAGAATTAATAATAATATATTTTATGAAAGAAACACCACCATTTGCCTATTCCAACAGCTCTCCAATCCCATGTGTTAACCCTCTTAAGGCAAGCTTTCAAGTAGCTCTTCATTCAGTAAAACAGAATCTGATCAAGCTCCACATGGCTCGCATTGTCAAGAGCATCCAGTTAAGGTACTTCAGTGAGAATCACTTTAGAAGTATGGGGTCTTGCCTGCTGATAAGAAAACATTTTTCGCCGGGTGGTGGTGGCGCACGCCTTTGATCCCAGCACTCGGGAGGCAGAGGCAGGCGGATCTCTGTGAGTTCGAGGCCAGCCTGGGCTACCAAGTGAGTTCCAGGAAAGGCGCCAAAGCTACACAGAGAAACCCTGTCTCGAAAAACCAAAACATTTTTTTACAATACCACCTTCCTCATCATTCATAGGGAGAAGTCCCTAGCCAATCATACTTCTAAAACCAAGTAACTCCTGAATTATTAGAAAACAAACCGAATGACTTTGTTCCTTTTTTTATGCTGCGCCCACTCCTAGAAGCACGCTGTTCTTTGTTTTGTATGGGAAGAAGGTCAGAAGGAATGCTCTGCTCTCCATAGTCACCGCCACTGAGACTGGCACACTTCTGTGTCAGCTCCGCGTGGCCAGGTCCCCCTCTCTGTGGCTCTGCCAATACCTGAAGCTGAGAGCACTCGTCATCCTCCTGCCTCCCTCTGGAGCACTCAGGGCTACCCACCTTACCTTCTCAGTGTTCTCCTCTGGCTAGAGNACAATGGCTCTGGACANGTCCGGAGCTCTGGCTTCCAGATAATGGAGTGTGAAATTGTATTTTCCATCCTAACTCTGCTCTCCTCCGCTCTCTTCTATAACATAAGTGATCTGCGCCATGTGGAGTGGGTGAAGTCCTACCTCAACATCTGGAGTGAGCTTCAAACCTACATTAAGGAGCACCACACCACAGGCCTCACTTGGAGCAAAACAGTAAGTACCAGGCCCTCTGGTGGCCTTTCACCTNAGCCTCAGAAGGCTATAAAAACACTTGGGAAAACATGTGGCCTAATAATCATAAGCTTTGGANTTNACCTCAAGATAGGATGAAAGCTGTGTGGAGACAGCATTTCCTTGAGGAAACTCTGAGAACTGTCTGCNTGGCCTATGTAAAGGAANTGGCTAAGCCGTCTATGATAAGGCTGCAAAGGGAGTATTATTCAGCCATGAAGAAGGATAAGATCATGTCATTTGAAGGAAAAACTGGATGGANCTGTAGATCCACCATATTAAAGGAAATAAGCCAGACTCAGAAGTACGAATCTCTCCTGTGTTCAAACTACATAATAAACATCTATACTTAGGAAAATACCGTAATGAAACCTACTGGCTTATACAATTAATGTATGTTAATAAGAAAATTAATAGAAAACGATCACAGTGGATCCCACAGCCATTAAGATTAGCCTGGGTGGTGACTATATGGAGAACAGCCCATCACTTACCGTAGAGGGCTCAACTCAAGCACAAGGGTTTACAAGCACCAAGATGGCTTTAAGAAGCAGGAATTAAAGGGGACATGAACTTTGAAAATGGGTATAGTTATAAATAAAATATCAATTAAAAATTCTGAATATTTCTTTTGATGTAGCAAAGTTTATTGAACGATCTTTCCTATTAACTAGATTGTCCAGGTGTTTTTTGTCTTGTTTGGGNTTTGTATGTTTGATTTTGGTCAGGGGAGGGTTGAGACAGTGCCTCCTACCTTCTAGGCTGGCCTGGATAACCTTAGATGACCTTGAACTTCTCATTCCCCTGCCTAGACCTCCTTAGTGCTTGGATCGCAGGCATTTGCCACCAGGCTCAGTTCATGTAGTTCTGGGAATCTAACTCNGGGTCTTATGCATGCTAGACAAGCATTGCACCAACTAGACCACACCTCCAGCTAAATCCTAGCACTTTGTGCCTTAGCAATGGGGTAAGCCCAGCCTATGTGTGTTCCTGCTTAAATTACATATGGAAACCACAGTGGCCCTGGCCTCCTCTCCAACCTTGNTTTGGCTCTTCCCTAACTCACTGAGCATTGCAGCAGTCTCTGGCTGCCTGTAGCATCCTGAGCATATGAAATGCTCACATCAATAGCTCTCAACCTGTGGGCTGTGACCCCCTGGGGTCAAACAACCCTTTCACAGGGGACCCCCAAGACTTCTTGCATANTAGATATTTATATTACAATTCATAACAGTAGCAACATTACAGTTATGAAGTAGCAACAAGAATAACTTTATGTCTTGGGANGGGGGTCACCACAACATGAGAAACTGTATTAAGGGGTTGCAGCATGAGGAAGGTTGAGAACCACTGGCTTATCTTAAAGCAAAGAAACTACTCTTTCCGAACTTGATGTATTCATACTGTTTTGCCTCAATTGCAACCTGTCTCTTATACACATCTAGATGTGTATAAGAGACAGGTGTATAACCTTACGTTCCCAGAGGTGGGCACCCTTACATCTTCCCCATGGCTCAATTCGAACATCACAGCTTTGAAAACATCTGTTGCCCTTCACCAGCTCCCCGTGAAGGGTGGTGTTCCTCCTCTGTGCTTGTTCTNTTTCTTGAGTAGACCTTAGCTAGTGCAGTTACGGTCTCTGACGTCACCTGCTCAGAAAAACTTCTCTGTGCCCAGCTCCTGCCTTAGTGCTAAGAGTACATGCTCAGCAAATGGTGTCAAGTGTATACAGTGTCTATTCTGGGACCCTTGGGACCTTCCTTACCTCCTGGGGTCTCTCTACTTACTTTTCATGGAAAGCCCCTTCCATTCNAAATGAATATCACCTTTAAATAGCCAACGGTNTAATCAGAGAAAAATGAAGTGGACATTTGTGAATTCCATCCTAAGTCCCCCTGGCAGCTGTACTCCAGGACACAGCCCTCAGTGAGTTCAGAGGGCAACAGGCTCAATACTGAGGTGATTGCGATTTTCAAGTTTTCAGCNCAGTATGAGGTTCCTCCAAGTGTCCCCCAAGAGGTACAAAATGTTAGCAATGAGCCCCTCCAGACTGATGTTCATTGTGTTTCCTACTTCGCCTCTCCCACCCCACAGCATTGAAATGAACTGCACAAAACACAACAAAGTTGGTTATTTTTCTTCTACCTACAGCATGATGATGTAGACAAGCAATTTCATGCATTTCTAAAGGGTTTTAAGAAAGAGGGGATGGATGTGTGGATGGGGTGAGTGTTTTGTAGACTAATTAGAATTCTTCTCCATCTGTTTCAAATGAAAGACTGTTTTGTTATAAATCTATGTGTCATAAAGGAGGATTGTCACATCTTGGCCATGGAGATAAGCCACCATTGGAGAATAGTAAGCTGAAGATTAGGAGTCCTTGGATCCACTATTGTTTTCTGTTAGGCAAGTATAAGAGGAATGACAATCCACTTGTGGAAAAATAGTGTCAACAGATCTAATTCTCTAATGAAACTCATAAAAATGGGTAGAAAACTTCTTTTAAATGGTTTGAATACCCTTAATACCACATATAAAGCTAGACAGTCATTTCTATGAATATAAAAGAGAAGATCTGATTATTAATGATAGAAAAATGTGNAAGTGTTTTCCTTTGTTCTAGAATGAATACTCACTTTATTGTGTTCATTAAAAATACATGCTNCTAGAGACNGGAGATGTAGCTCAGTGGAAGAGTGCTTGCCTAGCTCGTATGAGGTGTAGGCTCATTCCCTATTATCGAGGGGTGGGGAAGAATATACACTTTGGAAGTAACTTTCCAAGTTTTTATTGCAACTCAAGAAGAAATATACTTTATAGACACATGCTCCATGCATACAACTGAGACAAGTTTCCCAAACTTTCTTTTTCTTACCATCTACAATGTATTCAGACAGCTTTTCCTTTATGTCACTCTTGATAAAGGTCTCGCTGAAACTCACAAAACCAATTTCACAGTCTCCAAATACATCACATCCTACATTTTAAAATGCAATGTCATAAGACATGTTATATATTTACACAAAATATAAGTGATCCCTAGAGCAAATTGGGCCTCGCAGATTGCCATACTAATAACAGCTATTGTTTATTGACCATATTGTTTTAAGCCATGTGAAAATTCTACTTGGGCCCTATGCTGTGCATGCGTGCTATGCACACACTCCAGCCCTAGCCACACTCCCGGCCCTATGCTGTGCATGCGTGCTATGCACACACTCCAGCCCCCAGCCACACTCCCGGCCCTATGCTGTTTCTTCAATGGGACAATGAATTGATGGTTGTAACCAGATACTAAAAATATGAAGTACTTACAATAGGAAAATGTTTATTCAGAATCACACATGTACAGTCTTTTGAAAAGCTTCCAGACTTGTGCATAGACCCATGATTTTTCCTGGTTTTATCCCCTTGTCTAAAAAATAGACTAATGATTTTTCCTGATTTTTATCCTCCTCGTCTAAAGTTTGAGGGGGAAGTCATTAAAAAGTATAAGGTTGGGGAGATTGGCCAGTGGTTAAGNGCACTTACTGTTCTTGCAGATGACCCAGATTCAATTCTCAGCACCCACACAGCAGCTCACAACCATCCATAGCCACAGTTCCAGAAGGATCTGCCGCTCTCTCCTGACTCTCGAGGAGGGCACCAGGCACTCAGTGTGGTGCACAGACATCTATAAGAACAAAACTCAGGCTGGAGAGATGGCTCAGAGGTTAAGAGCACTGGAAGCTCTTCCAGACGTCCTGAGTTCAACTCCCAGCACCCACATGGTGGCTCACAACCATCTGTAATGAGATCTGGTTCCCTCTTCTGGAGTGTAGGAATATATGCAGACAGAACATTATAATAGATAAATAAATCTTTAAAAAAAAAGAACAAAGCTCATACACATAAAAAGTCTTTTAAAAGTATATTCTAAGTTACATTTTTTAATTTGAAAATTCAGTTTCTATTTTAAATTACTAAAAACTGTTTGAAATCCCAAGTACAATCTGTTGCACAAATCAAACTAATTTCTCCTCACTTGCTAGTCCAACAACATAGCAGCAAAATTAATGTTAGTGGGAAAGCCAGAGTCATAGTTCTTGCAGAGAGATGGGACTATTGGAGTTATCAGATCAAATAAATGGTCCTTGGGAACAAAAAATAAACATAATCCCTTCATTTATTTATCTACTGATCACAAGTATGCAGAAAAATTCTGTATTTAAAGAAGAGAAGGATCAGAAAAACTGGGGAAAGGCACAGTGTTGGTGCACACCACCACAGGACTCAGGCTTTTACTTTTTACTTTGTGTGTGCTTGTGTGTGTTTGTGTGTGTGTGTGTGTGTGTGTGTGTGTGTGAGAGAGAGAGAGAGAGAGAGAGAGAGAGAGAGAGAGAGAGATGTGAGGTTAGAAGACATCTCTGAGGAGTCAGTTTTCCTCTGCCACCATGGGTCCAGGGAGTCAACACAAGTCATCAGATTTGCATGGCAGGTACCTTTACGCACTGAGCCATCACGCCAGCCCACTGCATCTTCACAGACACAGCCCACTGCAACACTGCACACACTGCTCTACTGCACAAAGCTATGGGTGTGCAATACCTCAAGGATCTTGAGGAATTGTTGTTTTCTTCCATTCTCAAGTTTCATTTTGACATTTTCCACTCTGGGTCTTTAGTATACTACTGAAGACCCCGGGTTCCCCCAGTGGGGCATTGTGCTAATAAATGCCCACCCCACCTCCAAGACAGCAGTTGGGACTGAATTTTCCAGTTGCCCCCCTCCTGACCTTGGCCTTCAGAGTGCAGCTGTGCCAGGCAGCTGCTGCCCCACCTGTCCAGTTGCCACTGAGGAATGTGGAACTCTGAGAGCAGGGATTGTTCAGGGCAGCAGTTGGGGGGACAGTGAGTGTGTGCACAAATGTGCTGGGGTGGGCAGTGAGTGTGTGCACAAATGTGCTGGGGTGGGCAGTGAGTGTGTGCACAAATGTGCTGGGGTGGGAGCAGAAGTGTTTGGGGCTTCAGAGGAAGCCTCCATGGAGTCATCATCTTTCTGTGTCTCTTATTAAATTTACTTTGGTCAATGGAATCTTGTCGTTTCTCTTGGCTTTTCCTCAGCATGAAGCCAGTGTGTGACCTAGCAGCAGTCCAGACCAGAAGGACTTGAGTTCGCAGTTAGTTTCCACCATCCAGAGTCTTTTTCATATTGATTTGTGTTGTTTCTTCTGGGCTAAGGTTCAGGCACGCTTCGTTGACTAAGTTGATCATTTGGCACAAACCTGGTAGAGGCGGCCAATATCTGCCAGCCCCAGGAAGTTGGATAGATTTGTAAGAAGCACTAGGAAGGCCTTCAAACCAGGTGCCTGAGCTGGGAAACTGAAGCCTGCTCCTCACACTTGTGTACACAGTCGACTGAACTATTTCTGTGAATTGTCCAGCTCTTCCCAAGAATTCCATGAACAAGAACAGTTCAGAGGCTGAGCTTATTGGCACTCTGGTGTGGAGCTTGTAGATGTATTTCTGCTTTTTTGTGTATTCTAAATTACTTTAGCTTTAGAAACAGGCTCAGTTATCTGCAAAGTAAAATAAGATCTCATGGATGGATGTAGAAAGACTTATGCAGTGATTTTAATGAATCTTACTTCATGTATTTGTTTGTTTGTTTGTTTCTTAGACAGTGTCTCATGTTGCCTGTGCTGGCCTCAAACTCTCTATGTAGCCGAGACTAGCTTTGAACTCCTCATCTTCTTGCCTTCACCAGCCATGTGCTGGGATTTCAGGCACATGCCACAACACTTAGCTGTGATAGTTTTCTCTCTCTCTCTCTCTCTCTCTCTCTCTCTCTCACGTGTCTGTCTGTCTCTCTCTTGTGTATGTGTGTCTTCTGTCTCTTCCCTCCCCGTGTGTGTGTGTGTGTGTGTGTGTGTGTGTGTGTGTGTGTGTGTGTGTGTGTGTGTGTGAGAGAGAGAGAGACAAACAGAGAGAGAGAAGAGAGAGAGAGAGAAGAGAGAGAGTGATGGCACACCAGGGTCACTCAGGCAGCACAGAGGACAACTATGTAGAGTTAGTTCTTTCCTACCACTTCTCCTGGGTTCCAGGGATCACACTCAAGTTGTTAGATTTGCATTCTTCAACCCCAAGCCTTTACTTGTGGAGCTATCTCATCAGCCCATGCTGTGGTTTTTAATGTCAACCATGTGATTTTAAACATNTTCCCAGTGTGTTAATTGTCATCCATCAGAACCTCCCATGAACAGTCAGGAAAACACAAGTTGTGGGTTAAAATGATAACGATGGACGGTTTCTTTCCCAAAGCAAGCCACTTAGCACCGTTTCTTTTCCTCCTGGGTAGCCACTTTCCTTTCAACCCATTTTTTTTTTCAATATAAAGCCAAATGTCCACTAACAAAGCAGCAGTCTAACCCTTCACTTGTGATCCAATTAAGGTCTGCCAGAAGGTATCTTGACTTATTATAAATAATGTAGACTCTACAGCNTGTCGTTACATATGTATGTCCTGTGAGTTTCAGGTCTTCTAGCCTCTCTGGTCCCCTCTTGATAACACTTGTGTGAACCTCTCCTTGGTGTACTAGTCACAGGGANTGGCTGGGCCTCAGATGGTGTGCCAGGGCTGCAAAGCTCACTGCTGTCTTCTGGTGCCCTCCCCCTAGTAGCTCTAGCTGATACACCTGCCCACACCTGCATTAGGTAGACTTCATTGTTCGTCAGCCTCCAGCTCCCTTTGGGGTCCTTGGGCAGCCAACCACAGACAGTTCCCTGGCTTACCCATACTCAACTTAAGATTTTTGTTATGGTCATTATTTGATTTTTTTCAATTATATTTATTAATTTAGCATGTGTGTGCATGTGTGCACATGTCATAGCTCACATGTGGAACTCAGGGGACAACTTGAGGTGCTGGTTCTTTCCTTCTACCATGTGGGTCCCTAGATTGAACCCAGGTGGGCAGGTGCCTTTATCTGATGAGCCGTTTCATTGGCTTATTGTTTTGGTTTTTGATACAATCTTGTTATGTGTCCCTCCCTGGCTGACTTTGAATTCATTGTATAGACAAGGCTGGACTGGAACTTGGGGCAATCCTCCTGCCTCTGCCTCCTGTGTGCATAGACATGAGCCACTACACCTATCTCAAATGTTTCTGTGCTTTGGGTTTGGGTTTTGTTTTTGGGTTATTGTTGTTTACAATGCTGGAGATAAACTCAAGCCCCAACACTTGTGAACCAACCGCTCTCCCACTGAGCTGTGTCCCTAGCCTCCAACAATAATTTTTCAATTTTCAGTTGATGCAAAACCAGTGGACACCTGAACTTTGTGTTGCGAATTTGGATCACAAGGAGACATCCACCCCATCTGCACGGTGCTGTGTGGCTAAGCTCAGGGCATTAAATGTGCTTTCACTTAGAATCTTTTGACCTGCACTGAGTTTGCCCCAGTGTTCTCTGTGGTAAGGCAAGGAACCTCTGAGGCAGCTGGATGAGAGCCATGTTGATCAAAGTGGGTTAAATCCCAACCAATAAACAAAGGAGCCCCACGTACACAAATGAAGGCAGACTGGGAATGGCTGTGCTGCCTTCAAAGAGACCTCTAGGCTAATTCAACATTTCTGAGGCATCCACTGTGCACCAAGTTCTGAGAAAAGTGCTAAAAATACTAACAGGTAAAATGACATGGCAGGCATANGTGTCACCTNCTGAAACTTACATACTAGCTGCAGAGCTGATGTGTGACAAACATGTCTATACACCCTAGAAAGAGAGCCCGCACCAGACCAAAGGAACAGCTGTACTGCCAAAGTCCATCTTGGTGAGTCAATGTGTTTTTAATTGGGATTACTAATGGGCATACGGGTGAAGCGTTGCAGGAGAGCAGGTGACTCTAAAGCAGCACATCGCCCGAAGCCCATTCCAACACAGGTGACAGCTCACAGAACCTGCAGCTCTTTGTGCAACTTGTGGACGGCTCACCAGATCTAAGAATCTCCTCTCNTCACTGGGCTGGTGGGAGTCCCTCCCCTAGAAGTTATTAGCNCCTTCTGTAAAGCGGGAAGGAGCCTTCCAGAATCTTGCAGGTTTCCACATTCTCAGATGTATGATGTTTTGCTTGCCCCTCAGAGTCTCCTGAGTCTCCCCTCCTTCCTGGAGGAATGCTTCAGTTCAGAACTGCTATACAACAAGACCATACAGGCAACGCAGAGTGCTGGTCCAGGGGGAGAACCCTTCTAGGGACAAGCCCAAAGTGCAAGGCTTATATAGACCAGGAAGATAGAGAGGTGCCTGCCATCTCAGAGTCAGTGTGGTTTTGTGCCAATGGCAGCCCGAACCCTTGCTAGATTGATATCTCAGACTCCCCCGTCCCACCCGCGCCCTCCTGAAACACAACCTCCAGTTGACAAGACTTCCTGGATGATTTCTCAGCATGTTAAAGATTCAAAAGCAAAGCCCTAGTATGTTTCCATGGGCACAAAGCAGTTACTATAGGGAGATCATTCCTTTTTTGTTGTAGTGGTTTGGTTGTTTGTTTTTGAGACAGGCTTATATTCCAGACTAGCCTTGAACCTGCTAAGAGGCCAAGGATGACCTTGAACTTCTGATCTTGTCTCCACCTCTCAAGTGCTGGCATTGCATGCTCTACTACACCTAGTTTATGCAGTGCTGGGATTAAACCCAGGCTTTGTATCTGCTGGGCAAGCATTCTACCAACTGAGCTACCTCGCCATCCCCAAGATCATTATGATATGAAATTAATGCACCCGTGCAAAACTATACAGGAAAGAAAACTTTGCTAATTAGACTCCTGAATGGGCAGGACAAGCTACACAGGGGCCCACACTTTGAGTTTTGAAGGATGTGAGTAGAAGTTCTCTAGGCAGACAATAAAGAAAAAAGTAATTCTGGGCAAAAAGTTCAATGTGTGCATATCAGGTATGAACAAACAGCTTTTCCAGACTGTTTAAAGGCTAGTAGTTTTGCAGAGCTGGTGAAGGCAACTTTGTAGTTATGCTAAGAAGGCTGGGGCATAGGTAGGATCAAGGATTGTAACCTTCACTGCAGGTTGCTAAGCAGAAAGTTACAAGCTGTAGGAAATGCTTTGACTTGTATATGATACTTGAGAAAGGAAGGAGCCCAGAGGCCCCACGTGTATGGAGCAGCAGATGGATGAAAGGGAGTGAGGAGGGAAGCCAGCACAGATTAGAACTCAAACCTAATCACAAAGTTTCCAATCTAGATTTCTAGGGAAAGCAATACAAACAGGGGCATCCTAGGAGCAGCTGCTAGCAAAGGGAGAAGACGCCTGATGCCCTATTGTACTTGAGGAGCCCATGAGGCATCTTTGAAAGGAGAAGCCCAGCACGCATGCTATAAATCAGCTGCTGAAATCACCAGTTAAAGAGAGGAAGGGAGAGAAAAGGCGATAGGAATATGACCTCGGGGACCCCCGTTACTTAAAGGATCTATCAAAGAGACAACGAAAAGATAGAGGTGAGATCTCAAAGCTGTAAGGAAGATGTCCTGGCCACCGATGAGACCGTAGTGGCCTGGGAGAAACCTTGAAAATGCGTCAGGATCCAGCATAATGGGTAATCTCAGATGAGATTGGCAGGTTCCAGCTAGTATGGCCCATAGACTGTGACTTCCAATTCTGTGTAGAATTAGCAGAACTATGGAGCTTGGAGTTCTGTGTTTATAACTGTTTCTATTATCTCAAAAATACCTTTGAGGTTTAGTGTTTGTTGATAAGAATGAATAAATATTTTAGGGTACTTGTCTCTCTCCATAAATCAGAATAGTGCTGGCTTTTAAAACTGTCTGATTTAATAGTAAAGATTATTTTGTTTACTAGAAAATTTTCACAACCAAGAACTCAAAGTCTCTAAGTTTGAGGGGTCAGAAGTTAATTGTAATTCCTAGTTTGTTTAAGCCTAACGGGAATATGTTAGTAAGACACACTCAGTTAAAATCTATAATTTGAGGTGGGCGTAGTGGCTCACACCTGTAATCTCAGCACTCGGGAGGCTGAGGCAGGAGGATTGCTACAAGTGTGAAGCCAGCCTGAGCAGCATAGCAAGACCCTGTCACAAGAATAAATTTATTTTTATTTGATATGCATTGGTGTTTTGCCTGAATGTGTGTGTGTGTGAGGGTGTCAGACCTCCTGGAACTGGAGTTGCAGACAGTTGTGAGCTGCCCTGTGGGTGCAGGGAATTGAACTTAGGTAATCTGGAAGAGCAGCCAACGCTTCTAATCATTGAACTCTCTCTCCAGCCCCAAATGATTTATTTATTTTTATTTTATGTGTCAAAAATAAATTAGTTTCCTTATTTACAATGTTGACAGCCACGGTGTAACTGGGGATGTCCTGTCATTCATTCTTTCTCATACCACAAGACTGTCAGAAGTTATGGGTTAAGGAAGCATCCACGAAAAAGCGTTCTTCACCGTGAATGTGAATGTGCTTATTTGTTCATCTTCTGTTGCTATAACGAAACACTCCAAGCTGGGTACTTTATAAATAAAAAAGTGTTCTTTAGCTCACAGTTTTGGAGGCTGGAAGTCCAAAACTGGGAAGCCCCATCTGGACTCTGGGGAAAGCTTCTTGGACATAGCAGGAGAGCTGTCATTATGATGGGAGGGACATAGCAGGAGAGATGAGATTATAATGGGAGCTCCTGCAAGAAGGAGGGATCGTACAGCTGGAAGATAGGAGTGTGGCAGATAAAGCCGTCAACTCATCCTTTCCAGAATACTATGGGGTAGAAAATCATTCTCCTGTAGAAATGAGTTTTAGCCATTCAAGTGGATAAAATGCACGGAACCACTAAAGGAGATACTGCTTCAAATAACTGTTCAGTCTGGAGAAGCAGAGCAGAGTACAAAGCTTGGACGGTTATTTCATGTGTGTGTTCACAAACAGATATGGAGGACACTTAGGGGGTGGGTTCTGAGGATCCAACACAGCGCCTGGTGCTAAGTGGATACTCCATGACTGAGGTGCACCCCCGGTGCTGAAGGACGTTTAAAAGACACCTTTCTGACTCGTGATTTGTGAAATGTACACCATCAGGAGGTGAACTTTGGAAGGACAGTATGGTATGACTATGTTCTTATGTTATCATTAACAACTGTGTTTTGTTTACAATAATGCCAATGTTCATGGGCCCTGCTCCTATCATCTCCTTCCCCTGGTTCTCTGTGTTGAGGATCCTACTCATTTTCCAGGGCCTATGTGATTTTTGGTTTTCTCGGCCAACTTGATACAATCTAGAGGAACCCTAGAAAAGAGTCTTAGTGAGGGATTACCTAGATCTGATTGGCCTGTGAGCATGTCAGTGGCAGATTATCTTGTGTTAATTGAGTCAGGAAGACTAATTGGCGCATGTGGGTACATGTGCCACCGTTCCCTAGGTAAGGGATCCTGAACTTTGTACACGAAAAGAAAGTGAACCGGTTGCAAGTGTGCATGCATTGATTCATTCCTCCCTGCTCTTGACAGTGAATTCGATGTTGCTGGTTACCTCAATTGCCCACCACCTTGACTTCCCCATAATAATGGGTTAGAACCTGGAATCGTGAGCCAAATAAACTCTCTCTCCCTTAAATTGCTTCTTTCGGGGTATTTTACCAAAGCAACAGGAAATGAGACTAAGGTAGTCCAAAACAATCCTTTCTTTGGAAACTCCCCAGATCTCCATGCACCACCATGCCCTGCCCCAACTTAGAGTGCCCTGTCTCTCTGCAGAAGTGCCTGAGAATCTGTACTTCTTCCATGATGCCTATATTTATAAGTGACCNGTTTATACCTGTAAATGTTGATGAGACACCTACCGTATCTCAGGACGTGTGTCACATTACTGGTGGCCCTAAGATGAATAAGAAAGGAACTCCAGAGTTCTGGAGATGACCAAACCCAGATTAACCAGCAAATGATTATTATATGATGTAAATTCTCCTAAAAGTGTTCTGGGAGTCATTGTACAGGGGTTCAGGTACTGTCTTCCCCAAAGAGCTCTAGAAGGGGCTGGAAGGTGGCNGTTGGTAAAGGGCTTGCTGTATAAGCACNGGGACTTGCACCCGTGTGAAAAGCCAGGTGTGCCTGTGTTCCAGCCTCAGCACTGCAAAGAAGAAGGGAAGAAAGAGGGAAGGAGAGGTGGGGAGGGAGGAAGGAAGGGGNAGAGAAGGAGACTCAAGCATCAGTTGACCTTTTCCCATGAAATTTGGAGTTGGATTGAAGCATATGTTAAGCAACTCTTAAGTTCAAGAGATAACATTTCTGGGTATTTTCATTTAAAAAAATTTTCAGGTAAAAATACATAGGCAATGTAAATAATCTCCCTCACAGCGCTGAACNTGCCTTTGTCCTCATGTCTGCTATTTACGAAGTACTGATCTTTCAAGGCAGCGTAATCATTTCTTTAGGATCCTAAAATCCAAACGGAAACCAAAAAAACCTTTACTTCAGTGACAGAGTTCAGCTCATCCGACCAAATGTAGTTGTCGTCCAGCTGAGTCAAGGCTCATGTCACTCTTGGCATTCAGCCAGCCATTGGCTCTCCTGCCAACTCTCTTTGATGGGTATACTTGGCTATCTTTATAACTCTGGGAAGTTTTCCCATGGAAATTTTAGTTTTCCTTTTTTATGAGAAATTGTATTTTTATGTTGCTGATGCTGGCAGTCAAAAAGAAAAGACAACTTAGAGATTTCAGATTAGGTATCAGTTGCAAAGCAAGTTCAGACTCTAAACAAAGGCCACTTACCAAGCCGATTTCTCTCAAATGCCTAAATCACACAAGTGAATTAGATGGCGCCCCAATGTATTGTGTGTAGTCTCTGCTGGCATGGCCTGGTCCACTCTTACCAAAAAATTCTTTGGGCATGTCGAACAGAAGTAACCTACATTTTTGGAAGGGCTCATCTAAACATACATCAAGCACAAATCTAATTTTACTGGTACTGACTGTGTGTGTCTCTGTCAGGGTGTTTTGGAATAGAAAGCTGTTACTCCATCTCTGAAGTGACTTGGTTTCCTTTATTCTGTTTTATTTTTCATCAGTTGCCAATGCTTTGATTCGTCCAAGTCCCCAGAGGGGCAACATACAAAATCCACAGGGGGAAAACCTCCTGAGGGAGGGAAGGGCAAACCCAGGAGAAGTTAGGGTGGAATTTTGAGATTTGAGTTTGTGCAATGCTGAGGATCAAAACCAGGCTTCATCTTGCTAAGCAAGCATGCTTCAAACCAAGCCACATCCTCACCTTGAGATTTGGGTTCTTAATGACCTTCTTTTTCATATCATTTGGAGCCTTGACTCTGAAAAGAACTAATTCAAATGGGCCCCATGTTGTCTCAGAGTTGTGCACCCATCTTTTAATAGCAATTGTGCAGAAGTGTTAGGACTTAGTGGAAATAAGAAACTTCCACAGTGTTCACTATCCATTAATAAAATAGAAAATAGTCTTTAAATTGACTTTCCAAAAGTTATTAATAAACATATCCTTAAAATACTGCGTGGCACTTCTCTGTGGTGTCATTAACAATTCTGTTCTCTTGGAATGGTTCCCAGGGCCTTTATTTTCTTTGGCAGAAGTCTCAAAATCCAAATAAGTGATAAAAGAGAATTCAGGCTGAAGTCATAAATCACATTGGCTTGCACTTCTGTTGCGAGAATGGTCGTCCTTTACACTATGCAGTCACTCTTCAGTCTTTCTATTATCTTCTTGTCTCTGTGTGTGAAATGTGCTGTGGTGTGGTGTGTGGTGCATGCATCTGAGTGTATGGGGATGTGCACCTATTTGCAAATATGTGGAGGCCGAAACAGGACTTCCGGTGTCCTCCTCTACCACTCTCTTCCTTATTACCTTGAGGCGGGGGTCTCTCTTGCCCTGAAACAGGCTCACCATCTCAGCTAGGCTGACTAGCCTATCTCCGCTCCCCTAGTTGCTGGGGTTACAGGCACACACAGCCATACCCNATATTTCCTGTGGGCGCTGGAAATTCAAACTCGGGTGCTTGTGCCTACAGAGCAAGCACACTTACCCACGGAGCCATTTCCCCAGCCCTTCGATCATCTGTCTTGGTTATAATTGTAATAAATCTAACTGTGGTATGAATGAGAATGTAAAATCTGCAGGTTGTTGAAGAAGTTCTTTAGTTTGGAAGTGTGTTGATTTCACTGCCATTGATCAAAGTGCAGAAGTGAATCCATAAAGCCAAGCACAGGGGCACACACCTGTCATCCCTACACTTGAGAGACAGAGACAGAAGGGGCACTGGGAACTAGTTCTTAACAGCAAGTTTCATGGCCAGCCAGTTACACAGCCAGATCCTGTCTCGGGATGGTGGGGGGAGTGTAAAAGTAAGTGTTACCAGGCATCATAATGTACACCTGAAAACCCAGCACTTGAGAGACAGAGTCAGGGGGATCTGACATTTAAGGTGTACAGTGAATTTCAGGCCAGCCTGGACTACAGGACTCCCTGTCTCAAAAAATAAAATAAAACATAAAAAAATTTGTGGTTGGAAGACTATCTGTTAAAGGGCTGGGTTGCTAGAGTGCTTGCCCAGCATGCTTGAAGCCCTGGGTTCAATCTCCAGCCCTGCATAAGCTAGGCACAGTGGGATGTCCCTGTAATCCCAGCACTGGGGAAGTAGAAACAGGAGGATCTGAAGTCCAAAGCTATCCTTAGCTACATAGTGAGCCGGATCTACTGGAAGAGAGAGAGAGACAGAGAGAAAAAGAGAGGAGAGAGAGAGGAGACTAAGACTTTTGTTCGTTCTTCAGCCACTGGTTCCTATTAAGGAAATGAGAGGTTTATTGCTCTTATGCTTCATGTGTTATATTATATCANGTTGTTTGGGATTCTTTGTCTTTAGAAAAGTTAATCAACACCATTTTATATAAAATGTTAGCTGTAAAACATCGTGGGTTCCTATGGTAGCATAAATGTGATTGAAATGGCCTGGGGACTTTTAAACATCTGAGGGGATGACCAGGCACACGTGAGCTGTCACTGCTACCTGGAGACTGTTAATGGTAGGCTACATGATTAATGGGCCAAGATGGTTCAACAAAGGACAGCCAGAGAGATTGTACCCAGAAACAAAGGAACCAACTGTGTGTGTCCATGAAGGAGGGAGGGGAGAAATGAGACCCGTAAACACGTCAGCTGTTCCATTCCTGTGGCCTTTATCTACCATCTCCAAAAATACTTTCAGGACAGGTGGCTCAAAATATTACTGTCACTAAGCTAGTTTCATAAAAGAGAAGTCTCAGCAAATGCCCTGTTGTAAGCAATATAATCCACCTGTTCCAAGAAAGGATCACGTGATAATTTTATGTTCTTGGTCCCTGCCTTTAAATGATGGTAAAAATACCAGCCACGATATTGGTTGCCTGACCTCTTCTCAGAGTTGGAGGTTAATGCTGTCTGTATACATTTCTTCTTTGCTTAAATTCCCTTTTACCTCTCCTTTTCAGGATTAAGGGACGTAGAAAGCACCCAGTGGCATGGTCCAGCTCTCCNCCAGAGCAGCCCTAGGTCTGGCTCCCTGGTCCCACCCAAATGAGCCCTGTTGGCCCTTCTTTCTCCAAANGCAAAATGCTGGATGACAGGAATAATTTTTATAGCTTATTTAGATGTAAGTTTAGACTATATCTGAATGAACTGGTTAATTAAGAAGTAGTGTTGGGAGGAATAAACATGTATGTTAGTTATATAGAATGGTCACCATAGAACAATAGTGAAATTCTACTTAAAATTGGAAATAATTTCCCTTTCTAATAAAATCTAAATTCTATGAGTCCGGCATGCTGGCTTACACCTGTAATCTCAGCACTTGGAAGGCTGAGGCAGGGGCATCACTGGGAGTTTGAGGCCAGCTTGGTCTATGTAGTTAATTCAAGGTAATTCTGAGGCCCTACTCCAAAAACTAAAATCTGACCCCTAAAGAAATGAAATGAGCAGTAACTGCTCAGAGAAGCAGCCATCAATGACAACCAACCATGGGGCACACTGGTGCACCGCTGTAGTGTACATAATACAGGCTAGACTGTAGATAGCCAGAAACTTACAGATGCCCTGTGTGCAGCGTNGGATGTGTCTTGGTTTTCTGCCTACAGTTCATGGCTTTAAAAATGGAAGAGGCAGCTGTTCCCAGGACAGTGACATCAATTTAGAAAGATTTGTAGAACATTAACTTTCTTTAAAAAGTCTTTGTGCCAGAAAAAAAAAAGAAGTCCATAATCAAACATCTGCTCTCAGAATTAATCTTAATAGGCCTTAAAAGCCTCATTTGGGATTTTTGTGCCGTGTTCTGGCAACATAAGTGAACTTTTGCACCGGGAACACAGCCATTGGAATCATAAGTGTACTGCTTCTCTTTTTCCTTTTAAGTGGCAAGCCATTGTTACATGAATTTTATAGACACTCTTTTTAATTGTGCCCAGGCTGAAGACCCTGAGACACTTTGGAAACTCGTCTCCTGGCTCTCAGAAGGCTTAGGTCATTTGGGGGGAGGGGGTCACTGCTGCTTTGGTAAGGTAAAGCCTGCCTTTCTCACAGCTCCTACATTGAGGTCCTCCACCTTCAGTTCTCAGTATCGTTTTCTCAGCTAGATGTTTGACTATG
>LZPO01107969.1:19043-47372 GCA_001675575.1 Neotoma lepida | reverse complement strand
AAGTCCAGGTTGTTGTGCTTCTCCCAGCACTCAGTCACATGTATTCTAAGCGGAGATCCAGAAAAAACATTATTTCACAAGGTGACCCATACCTCTAGTCTTTATAATACAATATTTGTGTTAATTCCTTGAGGATTTCATACATGCTTTCAGTGTATTTTGATCCTATGTGCTCCCCACCCCCCACTCCTCTCCCTGATTCCTCCCATACTCACCCTTTACCGCCCCATCCCCTCCCAACTTCACGTGGACCAGTGACTTGAAACAAAAACTAGAGCGGTAAGATGGCTCAGATGGCTGCCAAGCCCGACCACCCGAGTTCCACTCCCAGGACCCATGCAAGCTGGGAAGAACTGACTCCTGTGAGCTGTCCTCTGACCCCCACATGAGCACACGCCTAAATAAATAAGTGTAAGTGTTTTGTTGATGTCGCTGGATGTGGTGGTGAACACCTGTAATCCCAGATCACAGAAGGTGGAGCCAGAAAGATCCAGAGTTCAAGGTCACCCTTGGCTACCTTGTGAGATCCAGGCCAACACAGGCTACATGAGACCCTGTCCCTGGGGAAAAATCTGAATATAGATAAAGGATTTCTGTAAAGAAGGCTTTAAAATCCACAGACATATGCTAGAACTATGCCTCCTGACATTGGCCGCTGGTTCACTGTTGAGTGCAAACAGCTTTTGTGAGTCCCTGCTTTCTTCCTCGGCCCCCAGTGCCTGCTTCCTCTCGCCTTCACTGGGTGTCAGGCAGGATCAGTCTTGCTGGCCACTGCCCACTGGATGCCAGGTCACAGGAGGATGTGGAAAGCGCTGAGGCTGTGGTCTGTAATGGTACAGAAAGAGAAGGCCAGCAAAGATGAGTTCCCCCCCCCCCAGGTTTTGGGGACAGCCCAGAGAGATTCAATTCAGGGAAGGCCTAATCAGTTTGGTTTCAAGTCCACTGTTCAGTAAAGCCCCTGCATGCTAATCACAAAGTAACCTTGGAAACCAGCACTTGATACCCAGCGAATGATGTGGAAATGAGGCAGTACCTCAGAAGGGCACGTCCAAGGCAGCATTTCACAGGCCCCAGGCGTCCTTGATTTGGGAGATTTTATTTTCCACATTTATCTCAGTAAACCCTCTGTCTGCTGTCACCGGGCAAACCAACTGAATGTATCAATACCCCGAGAAGATGGGATGTGGTTTCGTTGTTGTTGCTGTGTCATTTCCACAGCTCTTGGATTCTGAGAATGAAGAGACCAGTGTTTCTATGATGTAGAAGCCAGGGCCAGCTCCCTTTCTCACAAAACAGGAGTCCTGCGAAGNGTAAGTTTTCAGATGTTGGGGGAGGGGACTGGTCCTCCACTCACTATATGAATAATGACAGTTATGAGAAAGAGTAATACTTCGTGGCTCTTGGTGTCTATCACCAAGGCCTGGAATATGGCTTGATTCGAAAAGCTTGTACTGTGTGTCCCTTCATGAGCCTCAGCAAGTCTTCACATTTCACCTCGGTTACAGGATAGAAATCATTTAGGATCCTGGGGAGAAAAATTGGCTGGTCTCAAGAACTGTGAAATCATTTTCTGCTTGACCCCAGAATCCTGGCAGAGTCAGGGTGCTCCCCTTTAGGGAAAAAAACAAAGACAAAAGTGCTGCAGATCATGGCTCTAGAGAGGAGACTCCAGCCTGCTGAGGCTCAAAGACACATGTTCTGAATGAGAGAAGGATCTTTTCTATTCACAGCGACTCTGTACTGAATAGAGATTATGTAAGTACTCAAAAATAGCTGTTTTAAAAGACAACTGAAGATTAAAACTTCCTGACTTTGACATCTCATAATACCAAGTTGTTTATGAAAATAAGATTATGATGTTCTCATTAGCATTTAGTACTTATATAATGTTTTAATTTTTGTATTTGATATTGGAAACACACAAACTGTTCTGTCTCTGTCAATTTCTTAGTTGTCCATTACATCTGATTTTGAGGCAGGGTCTCACTAATCTGGTCTAAACTTATCTCCATATAATAAGCCCAAGGTTGTCTGAAACTAATCATTCTCCTGCTTCAGACCCTGAGTAATGAAATTCCTGACATATCCCATTACCCCTGGCTCTGCTTCTTTGAAATTTAATTGGCTTCTAATTCCTTTTCATAGGTGTATAGCTATATGTCAGTATTTACAAATATAATGTGAAAAAGAGATAGCTCAGTGCTTAAGAGCACTTGCTGCTCTTCCAGACCTGAGTTCGATTCCTAGAACCCATGTCAAGCAGTTCACAACTGACTGTAACTCCAGATTCAAGAAAACTTATATCAGCAGGCACCCACACACCTATTACAGACACCCAAACAGACACACATACATTCACATAAATAAAAATATATATTAAATGTGGTAGTTTGAATGAGAATGGCCCCCATAGGCTCCTATGTGTAAATATCTGGGTCCCAGTGGGTCAACTGTTTAGGAAGGGTTAGTAGGTGTGGCCTTTTTGGAGGATGTGTGTCACTGGGGCTGGGCTTTGAAGTTTCAAAAGCCCNTGGTAGCAGGCCTAGTCTCACTCTCTCTGCCTGCTGCGTGTGGATCAGGATGTGAGCTCTCAGCTACTGCTCCAGCACCATGCCTGCCTGCCTGCCTGTCACCATGCTCCCCACCATGATGGAAATGGACTAGCCCTCTGAAACTGTAAGCAAACCCCTCATTAAATGCTTTCTTTCCTANGAATTGCCTTAGTCATAGTGCCCCTTCACAGCAAGAGACATTACAATAATAACTAAGACATTAAAAATACAAGTATAATGGTATACACATCCTAAGTTTGTTGTTTATTTANGTTTCTGTCAGACTAGTTTNAAGTCCCCTGAGGCCAGGCATGGTGGNGNNCACCTTCAATCCCAGCACTCNGNAGGCAGAGGCAGGTGGATCTCTGTGAGTTCAAGGCCAGCCTGGTCTGCAGAGTGAGTTCCAGGACAGCCAGGGCTACACAGAGAAACCCTGTCTCAAAACAAACAAACAAACAAACAAACAAGTCCTCTGGGACTGTCATCAACGGGATCTACATTAGTTACTCTTCTCATTACTGTGACCGAACACCTGACAAGATGCCACTTAAGAGGGGAGGGGCTAATACAGCTCACAGTCTGAGGACACAGCCCATGCCAATGGGGAAGGCAGAGGGAATGGGACACAGCTGGTCACACTGTATTGTAGTTGGAAGGCAGAGAGACGGATGCCGGTGCTCAGCTCCTTCTTACTCAGTCCCAACCCAACCCATGGAACAGTACTGCCAACCCTTANGGTTGCTGTTCCCTTCTCAGCTAAATCTTGCTAAGATTGTCCTCAAAGACACAGTCAGAGCTGTGTTTCCAGAGTGATTCTCTATCCCATCGATGAAGACGAGTCATCACAGTGACAAGAAGCCCCCTCTTTTGTGTCTCCTGGTCCTGCCGTCTGGATTTGTCAGACCTTTGAGCTGCAGATTGCATGCCACACAACAGAGAAAATGAGGATGCACACCAACCTTGGCCAAGGGTCTGATCCCTATTGGCCTATCAACCTTGACATTTGCAGAGCAATCAGAAGGTTCCAGGGGCCTTCTACCTCTGGATCTGACAGTCACCCAGGTCACAGATGGCCTTTGTCATTTGTGAAGTGAGTTCCAGAGAATTTCAGTCTCTACCTACTCAGAAGTGCTCAAAATGCCTGATAACGCGCTCGCTCACACTCTCTCTCTCTCTCTCTCTCTCTCTCTCTCTCTCTCTCTCTCTCTCTCTCTCTCCTCTCTCCTCTCTTTCTCTAGTGGTTGTGGTTTCCATTGTCAACAAAAAAGTTAACTTTCTTATCCTTTGAACCACTTTTTCTCACCATTCTAATAGTCAAGGCTGGTTTCATTCTTATCCAGGGCCTTGGACATGAATTTGGGACTGTGGATGTTTGCTGATGACTTGGCAGTGGGATTCCTAAATATGCAGGGCCCACCCAACGGACTGTATGCTCCCAACATGAATTCCCACCCTGACCCAAGGCCGTTCAGACAGGCTCACCATGCTTGTTTCTGCCCATCGGGATCCCGCTGGAGAGTCTTGACCCCCTGACAGAATCCTACCCAGAACTTCAGTCTCAGCCAAGCTCCCATTGTCTGTCTCCCACAGGGTCCTGTGGCATCCACAGCATCTGTGTTTTCCGTCCTCTCCTCTGGGCCTGGTCTCCCACCACCACCTCCACCACCACCCCCTCCTGGGCCACCTCCACTTTTTGAGAATGAGGGTAAAAATGAGGAGTCTTCTCCTTCTCGCTCAGCTTTGTTTGCCCAGCTTAACCAGGGAGAAGCCATCACAAAAGGTAAGAAAACAAATCCTTGAAGCTGCTTCCCTTTGCCTCTGGCTCCAGGCATGTGGATTCTCCAGGGCCCCAGTGAAATGCACATCATTCCACCCCCATTAAGACACAGGGAGAAAGAGCTGCCTTTGGGAGGTGGGCGCTCCAGGAACATAGGCTCCGTAGACTGTCTCATGGACCAGCAAGAAGAACTCAGAGACTCTGTGTTCTCAATTGACCAGTGAGTGGTACCCACTCAGTACCAGTGCTTCCCGCCATCTTCCAAAACTAAGTCATCAAGATGAAATGAGATAGAAATGGTGACTAATAGCCCTGTCCTGCAATATGGCAAATAGTTGATTTTTTAAAATGCAAATTTCACAATTTATGAAGATTAAAAATACACATATGCTAAGTAATATAGTCATTTTACTGAAAGATATGTTGCAGGTTTTTTTTTTTTTGTGCACAACTAATAGGATTGAGGGTGTAGATTTCCCTCTACATGAGGCTGAGAGCTAAGAACTCAAACTTTCCAAATTTATCCCTGGCTCAGAGCTNNTCTGCTCGTCCCTCTGAAACTCACTTGCAAAGTAAAGGAATGGACTTCTAACTCTGAAGCTCATTCCATATTCTGAGAAATACCTACTGGGGTATCATAGCCTTTTAAACCACAGCTAGCAAATGATTCAGCTGTGAGTAAGCCAAGAAGTCTTTGGGGGTAAAATGGCTTGAGGATTTGTAGGGATTTTTGTTTACTTTTTGCTGGGGGGCGGGGTGCCTCACTGTATTAGTTTCTTTTCTAATTACTGTGACAAATTCCTGACAGAAGCAACTCACGGAAAGATCTGTTTTGGCTCACAGTTTGAGAGGATACAGTCCATCACTAGGTGAAGGCGTGGCAACAGGAACACAGGACTACTTGCTCCCATCATAGTGGGTCNGCAAGCAGAGGGCATGAACCCTGGAACTCAGCTCACATTGTCCTTTTAGTTGAGTCTGAGGCCCCAGCCTACTGCACCCATATTCAGGGTGAACCTTCTCTGCTCAGTTAAGCCTCTCTGAAACTTCCCTCCCAGACTCGTCTGGAGATGTGTCTCCTAGGTGATTCCAAATCCAGCTGAGTTGACATTTCATCTCCTCACATCCTGGAAAACAGGAAGTAGAGAGTGGACAGGAAGTGGTGCCAGGGTATGAAACTGCAAGGTCTGCACCTAGTGACCCACCTCTTCCAGCCAGGATTCACCTCATCAACTTTCAATCAAACCTAAGATTCCCCACCCCACCCCATCCCCAAAAAAGCATCATGATCTGGAGACCAAATTTTCCATAAGCCTTGAGGGACATTTACATCCAAACAACAATGCTCAAACTTTTTTTAACATAGTGTTTCTTTTGATCTAAGCTTACACAGAATGCAGCCTCTGCACACTGACCTTGAGCAATGGAGTGTTATGAAAGCCATGATATCAAAAGTTCTTGTACTTTACATGATGGGTGTTTTCCTTTTCATGAGATGGGAAGAAATGTACCTACGTTGTGTCAGCCTCTGTTTTAGTTTCTTTTCTGTTGCTGTTATAAAATACCCTGATAACAGTGACTTTAAGGAAGGGGGGATTTATTTGGCTTAAGAGTCCAGGTTACAGTCCCTCACTGTGGGGAAGTCAAGGCAGGAACTTAGAGCAACTAGTCACAACACAGTCAAGAGCAGAGAGATAATAAACACACGCATGCTTAGTATTGAGCTAGTTTTCTCTACTCTTGTGTAGTCCAAGGTCCAAAACCGAGAAATGGTTTTGGCGCCACCATGTATAGGCTGTTTCCGTGTCAGTTAAGGCAATCAAGACAAACCCCCTCACACGTGTCCTCAGGCGAGCCTGATCTAGACGTCTCTTGTTGAGATTCTCTTCCTAGGCAGTTCCAGGTTAGGGCAAGTTGACAATTAAAACTGACCATCCCACGTTCCCAGGGCTCCGGCATGTCACAGACGACCAGAAGACATATAAGAACCCCAGCCTGAGGGTTCAAGGACAAACTCGATCTCCAACCAAAACCCACGCTCCNAGCCCTACATCTCCAAAATCCAATCCTCCTCAGAAACATGCTCCAGTGTTCGAGCTGGAAGGGAAGAAATGGAGAGTGGTGAGTGAAGTCCTTTCACATTTACTCTGATTCACTCAGCTAAAACCGACTTCTAAACACCTAAGCAGCTAAAACCACTTCCCAGAGACGCGGGGAGTTCTAGGTGAAATGCCAAGATGAAAAGACACTGGTTAGAATGAGGAACCAGCTACTTCTGCAGGCTTGCCATTGCTTTTTCAGTAGCTCCCATGCATTCTTTCTTTCTACTTTCTAGAACTAGTTTTTAACTGTGGTAAAAATGCATATAACATTTACCATTAACCNTCTTTAAGTGCACACGCCTATGGTGCTGGGTGTGTTTACACTGTTGTGTTTCCAGCCGCGGCATTCACCACAGACCCCTCTTC
Source organism: Neotoma lepida (assembly GCA_001675575.1). NCBI lineage: Eukaryota > Metazoa > Chordata > Mammalia > Rodentia > Cricetidae > Neotoma > Neotoma lepida. Next base: position 40,575 of record LZPO01107969.1, on the reverse strand, counting down.
ATCTTGCAGAACTTAACCCTCCAGCCTCTAGCCACTGCNAGTATGCTTTCTTTCTATGAACATGACTACTGATTTCCGTAACTTTTCATCAGACATGGGAGAAGCCATCAAGATGTCCTGGGAGTCTGTGCCTTGTGGTGATGGGCTGATTGTTTCATTCATAACCATAAACCACTGCTGCCACCCATCATTCTCAGGGTTAGTTGTGTGAGCAGGCCATAGATGCTTTGAAGATGGTTGATAGCTGGAGTCTACTACTGACCCAGAGAGCTTCCTTAAAGATTAAGGAACAAAAGGTCCCTGGAAAAGTTGCCAGGGCCTGAATAGACACTAGAGCTTCGACCACTGTTCAGACATCACCAGTCCCATCTCCTGATGGACACAGCAGGGTCTGTTGCAGCATCAAGTGGAGTGTCAGCATCCAAGTCTCCATAGCAACCATACCCCTGCTCCGGCCCCACCTTCTAGCAGGACTGCTGACATCTGACTCTTGGCAAACTGATAGCCACTCCCAAGCCATGGTTCACCCACTCCCATCATTACAATTGACAGCTAAGACCTGGAGGTTTCTCCGTAAGGAGAATGTTCTGGAAGAAAGCACACTGAAAGGCAAGAATTCTGTTGAAGCCTCTAGCAATGTCAGCACTCAGTGGATTCAGCCTATCTTTCTGTTTATGTTTAATATCCGTGTCTGCCTTACTTTTAGGAATACCAAGAGGACAAGAATGACCTTGTCATCTCAGAGACTGAGCTGAAACAAGTGGCTTACATTTTCAAATGTGAAAAATCCACTCTTCAGATAAAGGGAAAAATAAATTCCATCACTGTTGGTAGGCAAAACTAAGGCTGTGTGTTTGCTGTGATGAGCTGCGTTACAGAAACATGCCGTGTGCGGTTGCTGGAGTTTTATTTTTCCCTTTTAGATAATTGCAAGAAGTTCGGCCTGGTGTTTGATAATGTGGTGGGCATTGTGGAAGTGATCAACTCCAAGGACATTCAGATCCAGGTGAGCAGCCTCTGCAGCCGCGCTCTGTGCTGTCATAGCTTTGCATGGACCACTCATCTTCCTGCAGGGGGCAAAGGAAAGGACTCATTCCTNATATCCACCCAGAAAACATCCAATTCCTGTTCTTTCTAAACACAGCTCCATCGTCACCTCTCTGGGGAAGCCCTGTCTTTATTCTCAGTCACCTTTTTTTTCCCTCCCATTTTGTACTGCAGACGCTTGTCTTACCCTCTCCATCTCACGGATGACTAATGAGCTGGGGACTTAGCCTAGTGGCCCACAGTGCAAACACACATAAGACCTTGGTTTCCATCCACAGCTTTAAAACAGAAAGCAAAGCCTGCTAGGCAATCCTTACAGTTCTGAAGACTTATATAGCACCTGAATACTGTATGCACCCAGTAAATGTTGCTGAGCACCTGATTGGATGAATCAGCTACTATATGAATAAAGGATATAGAGATTATCTTAGGATAATAATAGTCCCCTGCTAAAGAGAATTTCTCCCATGGGGAAAAGGCCCTGAGGAAGAAGGGGGAAAATGTATAGAATCTGTGAGATAATCAGAAAAACAACCCAGGAAGTAAGATTGGAATTGAATTTTCAGAAACAAGAGAAAATTTGTACTCCTTTAGTAATTTTGATTTTATTGGATAGGCTTTTACAACATACAGAAATCTAAAGGACTTCTGACTTTGGGCCAAGTCCAACTTTTCTCATTGATTACACTATTTGCATAGTGTTAATTTCCCTTTACAATCTGGTGTTTCCTCATGAAGATTGACAAAATTAGATTTCAGTTTTATAAATCTTTCTCTTTCCTGGGCTTCTCTCCATTCACACTTTTAATTAGAACTCATTTAATTGTACATATTCCGTTTGTGTATTTACCTTGTCACTTAAGAAGTTGGTGGTGTTTATCCCACTGTATGGAAACAGCCCTGATTGGACATCCTGAAACCAGGGTAGGAATGCCAGCTGTAGTACGTATCTGATAATCCCAGAGAAAGGGGAAGTTACACTACATGCTGTAATCAAATAAAGGATAGCTCTTGAACTTGTACGGCCAAGGCCGTATTTCATTTACAAGAACTGCCGTTGACATCGGAAGCAAGAGCTTTCTTCCTATCCTTACTTCAAATCAATCATGCATTAAAAGGTCCTAACTCCAGCAATAAGATAAGAAAAGAAGCCAAGAGAAATAAAAATGTCTTTATAGGACAATGAAATGATTGTTTTATGTAAAACATAAAAAGCCAAAAGACTCGATAAACTAAAGAAATATACAGTTAGTTATACTGTCAACGGGGAGAAAAAATCAACATCATCTCTTGACACCACAAATAAGCATTAGGAAATGTAATGCAAAGTAAGATTCAAAATGAAAACAAAATAAAGGGGACCAAGTAATGCATATTTATAAAGATCACAGAATAGTCGCCAATTAAATGAGAAAAAGACACCAGTATCACCTCTCTCTCCTTCTCTTTTTCCCTGTCTCTGTCTCTGTCTCTGTCTCTCTCTCTCTCCTTAATCTGTAAGTCCAGTGAAGCTCAAGTACTTCAACAAGATTTTTTCATTTAAAAAAAAAAAAGACTTGAAATATATTTGGAAGATAAGTGAACAAAGAAAGTAGGGCTGCCGAGGCGGCTCAATGGTTCAGAGCAAATACCACTCTTGCAGAGGACCTGAATTTGATTTCTCCTAGGCACCAAACTAAGCTGCTCACAGCTGCCTGTAACTCCAGCTCCAGGGCACCTGACATACTCTTCTGACCTCGGGAAGTACTGCAGTCACATGCACAAACCCACACGTGTGTGATGCACATAGTTCAAAAGTAAAATAAAGCCGGGTGGTGGTGGTGCGCGCCTTTAATCCCAGCAGTCAGAAGGCAGAGGCATGCGATTCTCAGTGAGTTTAAGATCAGCCTGGTCTACAGAGTAAGTTCCAGGATAGCCAGGGCTACACAGAGAAACTCTGTCTCAAAAAAAAAGTGAAATATTTTTTCTTGAAGACTAGATAAAATAATTTGAAAGCAGATAAACAAGGTGAAATGGGTCATTCTAGGGTGTTACATAGTTGGCGATATTAAAAACAAAAACAAAACTAGCAAGCCCTGAAGTAGGCAGATGTATACACTGAAATAGATTTTAGAACAGTTGGTTATTTATGTGGGAAAACAATACTGAGGGACTGGAGAGATGGCTCAGCAGTTAAATGCACTGACTGCTCTTCCAGAAGACCCAGGTGTGGTTTCCAGCATTCAGTATGTCTTGGGACCACCTGTAACTCCAGTTTCGGGATCTGACGCCCTCTTCTGGCCTCTGCAGGCACTGCAGACACATGGTGCACAGAGACATGCGCAGGCAAAACACCCATACACATACAGTTTTTTTAAAAGGAAAAAAATTTAAAATATGACAACTACTGAATCCCCACCTCATGCCATACATAAAAGTAAGGTTCTAATTTAGAAATTAAATACTTTCAAACATTTAGACTAACATACAGGTAAAGAAAGCTTTATGACCTCATGGTTAGACATTAATTTAGGATTCAAAACCACAAACCATAAAGAAAACAGCTGGTTAATCTAACCATATCAAAGTTAAAATCTGGGCTGGGGATTGAGTTCAGTGGTNAAGTGTTTACATAGCATGGGTGAGGTCCTAGGTGCAATCTCCAGTAATACATACACACACACACATACACACACACACATACACTTACACGCACACACACATACACACACATAATTTTCTTAATATATATTCAACAGAAGATATGCTAATGCAAAGCTGAGAGACCAGCTGTGGATTGAGGAAAGATATTTGCAGTGTAGATAATAAAAATGGATTTGCATCCAGACAGGTAAAGACGCTATCACAGACCAAGAAGTGAGACTAGTGATCTAATAGAAAAAGGAGCGGAGAATATTAACAATTCAGAGACATAAAAAGTGAAATGGAGCCAGGCGGTGGTGGCGCACACCTTTAATCCCAGCACTCGGGAGGCAGAGGCAGGCAGATCTCTGAGTTCAAGGTGAGCTTGGTCTACAGATGAGTTCCAGAACAGCCAAGACTGCACAGAGAGACCTATTTTGAAAAACCAGAAACAAAACATGCCCCCCCCGAAAAAGAGTGAAGTGGTTGACACACTCATAAGAAGATACGCTAGCCTGCCTAACAGGATGAGGAGTGTAAATACCACAGTCACAGGTTTAATTTTCACACTTACCCCTTTTACATTCAGAATGTCCTCACTCTGCAAAGTGCCGCATTCACAGAATCTAATGTGTGAAGGAGCTGTAAGAGCAAGACTGAATGTTTGCTAAACTGTCTGATGTATGAGCTGTCATGGAAGTGGAACACTGGGATCTCTAATACATCCAAGTGGCGTAGTGAACCTGGTACACTCACTGCAGGACGAATTGGCCCCATGTACTAATGCCACATCCATAGCCTGTGGCTAAGTCGTTATGTTTATGTCCATACAGTAAAGCTCTAGTCACAGACTGAGGAAACTTGGAAAGCATGTATTGTGGTGTCTTAGTAATAGCAACAAAAAAAACAATATTTAAGTGTCCATCAACTGNCAAATGAATAAACAAATCTTCCTAGTTGATACTATTCAACAGTTAAAATGAATGAATTATACCTACAGCATAAAAAATAAAAAACAAGTGAATTTCAAAAACAGGCAAATAAAAAAAGGCATTGAGCAAAAGGGTAAGTTACAGGATGACAGGTACTATGTGATATATCCATTCATTAAAAAATACCAAGAGTGTGCAAACCAATTCAACATGAAGCATACTTATGACAGGTCAAGGTGCCCTCCTGTGCATTTCACCCAATAGACAAGGTCATAAACAAAAACAAAAAACAAACTATCAAAACAACCAGGAGAGTAGTTACATACAGGGAGGGAAGTGAGAGAATGTGAGGTAGAAGACGGTATCCAGGGGACTTCAGAGATACTGTGAGATCTTAGTTCTTGCGGGAAAAACAAAACAGAAGTTGAATGTGTGCTGCACACCTATAATCCCAGCACTTGGGAAGACTCCTTGCAGTTAGAGGCCAGTTTGATCTGTATAGCAACTTCCAGGCTAGCCAGGGCTGCATGGTGAGACCCTGTCTCAAAAACAAACAAGCCAACACACTAAAGCCAAGTGTAACAGTGTACGCCTGTGCCCACAGCACTTGGGAGGTAGAGGCAGAAGGGTCAGCAATTCAAAGCCATCCTTGGTCCCGTAGTGAGTTCAAGGCCAACCTAGGCTATATAAGACATGTCGGAGGGAGGGAAGAAGGGAGGGAGGAGGGAGGAAATTTTCAGAAACACCAAAAAGGGAATAATCAAAATGTAACGCTGATAAGGTGGCTGCAGGAAGTGTATGTATCTATTATTCTTTGTTTCCACGCCTGAAAAAACCTGTAACTCTTTAAGGATGTGAACTTGCACTGTGAACAATGCCTCTGGAAAGATGAACCATTGTCTCCCTGTGCAGGGAGACAGAAGGAGCAATTCAGAGACAAGAGAAAGACATTTGATTAAACACTCAGTGAATTTTTGGATGTTCAAACCAGGAGAGTTCCATCACCTAGTTAAAGTGCCTAGTAAATTGCTTCCAAAGGGCCTGGGCACAACTGAAGCGGAAACCAGATTACCTGCCTGGGGCTGAGATGGAGACCCACTGTAAGTGGCCATTAGCGATATTTTTAGAATGGTGGAACTATTCTAAAAGTGGCTTGTAGTCCTGATTGCACAACTCTGTACGTTTATGAAATAGCATCCAATTGTACACTTAAAATGAGTGAGTTGTACATTTTCAGATTTTACTACAATAATGTTACCTTTTTAAAAAAAGAGAAAAGCTAAAGTTCATGTAATTTGGCCTAGTATTCCTATTTTTGGCAAAATGTTCTAGGAAAACATACAGATTGTGGAAGACAGACAACAATAGTTTATAATTTTGAAATTATTAGGGAGAAATAATACTCATAAGCCAATCCTCTAGGACATACTGGCAGTTCATCGCTTTCCTCTGCTTGGCTGCTGGTATCCGTGGGGCTCGGGGCTGGCATGTAAATGCTTTTCATTATTATAAGCAAATCTAAACATCATCAAAACATGACTACTGGCACAATTTTAAAACACACATGTATACACACATATATACACACACATGTATATACATGCACACACACTATTTTATTTCAGGCAAAATGCTGCCTATACTTACCTGACCTTGAACTACCCAGCTCTCTCTACCTTTTTCTCAGTCTGGGGTTCAATTCCAACTCAGTATCCAGTTTCTATGGAGCAAGAGGAGGAGAGAGAGAAGCATAGTGACCCGGCTAGACATTCCCCCCACCAAGGAATTCACTGGGGCACCTGCACCACCAACAGAATTTGTTCCTTTGGTTTGCAAACTAGCCTTTTCTTCAGGTTGAAAGGAGAGATATCTTTATTGCTTTAATTACCATTAGAAGAAGGAAACTTCTAGAGTTGTAATAAGGTCTTTGGGAGACCTGTATATCCCTGTGGACATTTGAGGGGGGCAGGTCTGGAAGCTGATTGTTGGAGGAGAAATTGAAAACTGATCTGCATTTTTACCGGACTTAGATATTTGTAAACAGTACAAAGCACTGCCTGCTCTTGCACAGGGTTCCGATTATCTATGTGAATGTCCTCCAGGTGAGCCTGAAACGAATACATTTTGAAATAGGTAGACACCTTTCTCATATGAACTTCACCTTCAGCCCTGAGATTCTTACCCAGCAAATGACCACGTGAGAAGAATGGTGGAGTTTCTTACTTATTTTCAAGTTTGGGAACAATCTACTTGGCTTCTATTCAAAATTAATCTCATTGTGCAGCGTCTGTATGGATATTTGTTTGAGCCCCAGGCTCACAGATAACTGTCAAAACTTAAATTTTAAGCAGATGAATCCTGTTTTTCTTATCGTGAAATCAGATACGCATCTCAGATCCACTAACCAGGTTGTAAGGCTTTTCTGAACATTTTAGCGGCTGCCTCCAAATTAACCCCTCAATTTCATCTCAAGAAAGAGACCCTGAGCATTTAGGATTCTCCCTTGTATAGTCCTTTCATTTTATCCCCAAATGACACCTATCCTGCTTACAGACACACAGAGAGAGACAGAGGAGACAGAGAGCACACTGCCCCAGTGAGTCCTGAAACTTAGCTTAGCTGAACTCAACTCTATCTGAAGGAATTGAGGAGAGTGTCTGCTTGGGTACATGGTCATTTTTATTTTGTTGCTTTGGTTCCACACCCTCCTTGTTTCAGGTAATGGGGAGAGTGCCAACAATTTCCATTAATAAGACGGAAGGGTGCCACTTGTACCTCAGTGAAGATGCACTGGACTGTGAGATCGTGAGTGCCAAGTCATCTGAGATGAATGTCCTGATCCCTCAAGGTGACGACTATGTAAGTACCTTCCAAAAGCCTGTCCAGAAACATCAATGTGGCACGTTCANATCAGCATCCTTAGAGAGTGGTTCATCAGCCACCCTCTAATGAGCTTCATCTGTAGACAACCTCACAAGCAGGTAAAAAGCAATGGGGAAGCACCTTCCCTGGGCCCCTCTCCTGTTAGCTCCTGCATTTGTGTCTGGAGACGTTTCACTAACCGTTCCTTGAATGAGCCAGCTCTTTGCATCTGAGTTCCTTTTATGTAGGACTAAAGGTTTTCCTTTCCTCTGATGGAGGTAAACAACTGAAGAGAGATGCTTTGGGGGTTGAGAGGAGGAAAGGAGAAGGGGTAGTCAGTAGACCTACGTGTTTCTGTGAACTGAAGCCAAAAATGTTATGATCCTCTTAGCAGAAGGATCTGCTGGGATCTTAGTGGAAAGGTGGGCTCCAAACCCTGGAGAAACCTGGGGTTGGATTCGAGAGCCTCACAATGGGGCTCGGAATCTGGGTTCTTTGTGTATGCCGTGGGGAGTGCACTCATGCTGACACACGTGACAGTCAGAGGAAAACCTCAGATGTCACCTTATCTTAGACAGGGTTTCTTGTTGGTCACCACTGTCTAAGCCACACTTCTGACCTTCTAGGGGTTAGCCTCTCTCCTCCTCTCATCTCGCCATAGAAAGGCTTAGGTTGCAGGCATGCAATATAGCAGGCATGCAACATAGCATCTGCTCTGTGTGGGGGTTTAGGGGTTCAAACTTAGGTCTTCCTGCTTAGACATACAAGCACCTTGCCCACTGAGCCATATCCCCAGCCCCAGAATCATGTTTCTTAGCAGGCTCCCCAGTAAGTTCTCATACTATCAGCTCATTGAATTCCTCATTTAGAAACACTAGCCCAAGTAATTCAGTCGGAATTTCCTTTCTTTACATCTTCTCCCCAAATGAAGCAGNAAGCGTGATTGAATAAATCTCGTTTTTTTTGGATTCTGAAATATGGCATCTCTGTTGGTTGTTATTGTATGAAAGTAGTAGGAGAATAAACACATGGAGAATTCTAACTGTGTGGGGCAGGAGGAAGCAGCAAATAAAGAGCTCTAGCAAGCATGCTTTTAGGAGAGGGGCCACACCAAGCAAATAGGTCAGTTAGCAGCTATCTCAAGAACAATCAACAGACTGGTTGATTTCCTGAANCAGAGATTATCCACACCCCTGAGTGCTTTCTTCACCTCTGCCCACNCATACCTCATGCTGCAGCCTAGGATTCCTCATTTGAGGTTCAAGCATGCTCCTCTGNGAACAGTGAGCATTGATTCACCACTTTGGGTGCAGAGACTCTAACCTTAAGCTAGACAAGCATTCCCTCTTGGGTTCTCAGCCAACACAGACGGGCAGACAGAGCAGGATGGCAAGGTAGGACAGCCGTATGTATGCTGGGCCATCCCTGGTCTTTGTCGGTGTGTAAGCAGAACGTTCAGCTGTATGGGAACTGGATCAAGTAAGCCAAGCGGTAGGGTTTGGATGAGCACTTCGGACTCATTAAGCTGGTCTCTGAACATGCTACCAGGCATCTGTAATCATTAAAGATGTTCAGGTGGATTCCGGTGTGGAGCCCCACTTGAGACCCATTAGGGAATGAATACAATCCAAGCCTAAGCCTTTGGACTAAAATGTAGTCTAGCTTCTTTGGGTCAATGATATTGCTCCCCCAGGTTGTTGGACCTCTTTACACATTTTCCAGCAAGAGGTGGAAGGGAGCAATGCAGCCCCTGCCNTGGGTGATAGAATGTTGGGATGNACAGTGGGCATGCTTCATGCTGATGGAAAGCAACCTCCCAGAGAAGAGGGATGGAGGGATGNATCAGCCTTTGATGCTGCAGCACGTTACTATCAAAGAGGCCCTTGCATGACTGGGCATGTACCTAGCATGCAGTAGACCCTGAGTTCCATCCCCAGCTCCAGGTCTGTAGTAGTCCACTTGAGAACAAACACAAAGCTTTGTTTACACNTGGACAAGAGTAGCAGAAGTAATGCCAGGTACACACACGCGTTACATCACTCAAGATACCTCTATTGGAAGCTGAAGACCATGACATACATTTGTAGTCTTAGTACTTGGGAGGTTGGTGTAGGAGAATCATGAATTCAAGGTTGGTGTAGGAGAATCATGAATTCAAGGCCAGCCTGGGCTACATAGCATAAGACCCTGTATCAAAAATAATTTGATTTTTCTATTGAAGCTCTCATTCTAGAATTCTTTCCTTATTGCAGCAAAATAAGTAAATAGATCATTTCTCAAGACTGTACAGAAAGTCCAGTGAAGATCCAGAAGCCAGAGCAGATGGGCATGAATGTGCGTGTGTGGGTGTATGTGTATGTGTGTGCATGCATGTGTGTATGTGTGCACATGCATGTGTGGTGTGTGTGTGTGGGTGGGTGGGTGTATGTGTGTGTGTATGTGTGTGCATGCATGTGTGTATGTGTGCACATGCGTGTGGTGTGTGTGTGTGTGTGTGTGTGTGTGTGGTGTGCTCGTGCCCGAAGAACATTTTACAATGTCTCAAAGAGTAGACAGGTCTGGGCTTCATTCACACACTGATGCCCCCTGAGAGTTTGATGACCAGATGTTCCCACTCTCTTCCCCAGCCCCGCCGAACCAGAATTAATAAGACCATAGGCTGACTCAGTGTCTGTTCAGGTTTGATGGGGAGCAGTGGCTAACAGACTGCCTGGGCTTACACGCTGGCTGTTCTCTTCACTGGTGCTGCCATACCTGGCCAGCTGCAGACTGTCTCAAGCCTCTGCTCCCTGCAGATAGCATCTCAGTAGCACAGAGCTCATGAGGTCTTTGGAGATCACCTGAGTTTGGTGTCTGGTTCTCATAAAATGCCTACTTTGGGGCTCAGGGTATAGCTCAGTTGTAGTATTTGCCCACCACGAATGAGGCCCCTGGGTTCCACCTCTAGCAGCACATTAACCTATTGGCACATACCTGTAATCCCAAAACTCAGGGTCAGAGGTTGAAGATCAGCCTTACTCAAGTACATAGTTAGTTCAAAGCTGGCCTGGGTATNTGAGAACTGTCTCCAAAAGCAAGCCTGGTTCTTTGTAAATACTGTCAGAATGACCCCAGCATGCCATCACAGAATACTCGGGTCTGCATGTGACTGGGACCTCTCTAAGGTGCAGATTAGGATTTGATGCAGTTTTGTTCGCCCATCAGACGACATCCGTNAGCCTTCTACCCATTTGCAAAAGGAACTTTTCATGAAAATAACTCTGTCCTTCTCGACTTCTTCCAGAGAGAATTCCCCATTCCTGAGCAGTTCAAGACAGTGTGGGATGGATCCAAGCTGGTCACCGAACCCGCAGAAATTATGGCCTGACATCTGGGAGATAGCCTTCCCTGAGTCTCCTCTAGCAAACAAACAGAAGCAAGCAGCTAATAGGAACTAGATGTCACCACAGCCCCTGCCTCTGTGTCAGCCTCCTGCGTTCTGTGCTGTAGAAACAGTGTCCTTTCTGTCACGCTTTTGTGGGCAATTTTGAAATATTTAACATTTGATCATGATGTGTGTGTGATTTTAGTTCCACATGAGCACAGAATAATTAAAGGAGAAAGAATTCTGTTCCCATCGTATCATGGACACCATAACTGACAAGGAAAATCCCTGCTCATTTCTTCACTTAGGTTTAGTTGCTAGTTGAAAAACTAAGCCTTAGAGAATCTCTGTATGTTTTTACCTTCTAGACAGTTTTAATATGATAAAATAGTCTTGTGCTCTGAAAAATATGACTCTATTTTTAATTTTTACATGCTAACCTTTATCGGCGTGGCTATCCTGTCAGCATGAATACATACTCCAATACATGTGTTTATAAACACACGTATGCGTGTGTGCACATACACAGGACAATTCCAAGGACCAAACTCAGTTTCTTGGTCCTGGGAAAAACAATATACCCTTTATAGTTAGTGAAAAACAAAAGAAATTCTAACTTTTCATCTTAAATATTTTACCGCTGAGTCACTTGAAAACTCTTATTTGTCTGCATATCCTGAAGCCAAAGGGCAGGAGGGGGATGCGATCCTCATTTTGCTGTATAATACCTCATAGCTCTGCTCTAAGAATAGCTCAGCCTTTGCTTTCCAGTTTTGAAGTCATCCATAGTACCCAACGCCCTATACAGTCTCTAATGCTTGTTAGAAATGAGTTTCTTTTCCATCTACCAGGCTTGCCATGCCAACCAGCCTCAAAGATGAGCACCAGAGAGCCAGGCTATCGCTTCTTGCACTGTTTGTTGTTCTGCTCTGCTCCAGTTTTCTGTTCGTGATAGTACACGCTTTTTCCAGTGAGCAGTGACGCCCCTCCGCATCTCTTCCCTGCACAGCACTGGGAACTCTGCAGTTTCTCGGCTCACACTGTAGCACAACGCTTTTGGAACCAAAAGGAGTGTCTAGACTATGAGAGCCTCTGAATATCATTTACATTTTTATTTGAATAGCCTCTATATTCATATAGTATTCAGATCACTGATGTTTGTGTATCAAGGTTTTGCTATGAAAGTTCTGTCCTTATGAATAATGTTGTGGCTTTAGAAAATATCATTTTTGAACAGTAAACTTATACTAAGTAAAAACTAATTGTTTAAATACTNAGATGAATTCTGGGTGGTTTTGTTGGTTATTGTTGTTGTTTGCATGCTTGTTTGTTTGTTCATTTGTTTGGGGTCAGGCAGGGATACAAAGTGAGACATTGTCTAGAAAAAAAAAATTACAGGACCAGAGAGATGGCTCAGGGGATGGAGAGATGGCTCAGGGGATGGAGAGATGGCTCAGGGGATGGAGAGATGGCTCAGGGGGTGGAGAGATGGCTCAGGGGGTGGAGAGATGGCTCAGGGGGTGGAGAGATGGCTCAGAGGATGGAGGTCCTTAATGTCAGGTCCTTAAACTCAGGACAGCCTGAGTTTGAACTCCAGGAACCGTGTGGTAGAAGGAGAGAACTAACATAGACAAGTTGTCCTCTAAACTCTACATATATATCATGAATATGCATGCCAGTACACACACACACGCGCGCGCGCGCACACATGCATGCACACGCACATGTGCACAAATAAGCAAAAACAAAACTACTTTTAAAAATGTCAAAATGAAACTGGAGACATGGCTCAGAAGTTGAGAGCTTTGCTATTCCTGTAGAGGACCCAGGTTCAGTTCCAGCACCCACATGGCAGCTCACAACCATCTGTAACTCCAGTTCCAAGGGATCTGACATCATCTTCTGACCTCCACGGGCATCTGTGGGCATCTGTATGCATGTAGTGCACTTGCACACTCAGTCACACACACATACACATAACATTTTAAAAGTCAAAATGAAAATCACTGTCAGAATGTTACATATTTGCATTTAAATGGCCTTATGTAACCCAGTTTTTAAAAATTAAAAAATAAAATAAGAAGGAAAGAAAAGAAGCGGCAGAAAGTCAAGCACCAAGGGCTTCCCATGTCTCCTTAGTATCTCAGGATGGAAATGCAAATCCCAAAGGAAGTCTTTGTCATAAATCCTTTTCTGGATAATACTGCCCCCAACCCAGGTAAATTGCTTCTGAAAGTCTTCCCTTTTACAGCGAGACATCTTGAGGTGAGTCAGTTCTAAGTCACATGTCTGTGGAAACAATAGGGAATACATACCATGTAATTCATATATTCCTTCACTCATTGGAAATGTTTGCATCAACTTCTTAGAAAGCCTGACTCTGTCCCAGGAATGCTGTCATTTTAAAGAGAAGGAAGCTGGGATCCAGGGGCATCAGCCTCTTGCACAAGGAGAAACAACAGCANGTCAAATGAAGGCTGCCTCAGCTTGCTCTAACTACTGTACTTGTTCTGTCTCGCATCTCTCTGAAGTGCTTGACAGTCACCAAATCCAGTGGCTGCTTCCCATTCACTAATAGAGTTCTAGACACTGCCCTTCAGTGGGAGCCCATTTTCAGGTTCCTTGTGGCTTTACACAGCAAGTCTGCATGGAGAGGATGATTGGACCATGGGCCTGAGTGCAGGTCTGAGATGGTCTGCACTTGGCTGTGCTGGGGAGGAGGTCTTTTGCTCCACCTCTTGGCTTTTCTATAAATACCCTGGGGCAGAGACAGTGGGGGCCAGATGAAATAGGTTCCGGGCCCTCTCGAGGCTATCCTGTATTTCTATCTTCTCTCCACACTCTAAAATCCTTCTATCTAATATTTCCTGCTACTCTCACCCAAGAAAACTGGGGAACTGTGGGGTTGGTGGGTAGTCGCTCCACACCCTTCCTTGTGTGTTAAGTGTCTCTGCCTCCTCCTGTCTCTACTGCTTTAGTTACCCANTGTTCCTTTGTCTCTCTTCAGTTCATTGCCTCGGTAGATGACTCTCACATCTACTTGCATCTGAACCCATCTCCCAGTTCCTTATTCTTGATGTCCATAGACTCTTCTATCTGCTGTTCCCAACCTCTCAGTGTGGTGATAATCACACAAATTTCCCACACTTACCCAATTTTCCTTAGCTACCTTTCCAGTTTACAGGCCTGTATTAGTCACTTGTTGTTTAAATACCTAATAAGAAGCNATTTCAGAAGGGTAGATTTGTTTTGGCTTACAGTTTTAAGGAATACAGTCCATCTCAGTGGGGAAGGTNTAGCAGCAGGAATGTAAGGTAGCTGGACAGAGAGCNAGACAGGAAGTGGGGCCTGGCTGTCAAATCTCATGGCCGGTGACTCACATCCCCTAACAAGGCTCTGCCTCCTAAAATATTTCTATAATCTTCAAAAATACACCACCTACTGGAAACTAAGTGTTCAAACATTTGAATCTGTGGGGGACAGTGCGCACTTAACCAGAACCAGCCCCTCATACTTTCCATCATAGATTTATAGTTACCCATTTCCTGTGGTAGGACACATGGATAGNAAGTGAAAATGGGGAAAACCAGTTCNGTGTTCTTTTTTAATACAGTGTTTGAGATAGTCTTTGTAGCTCAGGCTGAACTGGAACTTGCTACATAACCCATGCTGGCCTTGGATTGACAACAATTCTCCCACCACAGCCCTGTGATCACTGAGATTATAAGTATGAGCCATCATGGCTGGTTCATGGTTCAGTCTTAGATGTGTGTTTTCAGAATGTCTTTGTGGCATATAACTGAAAATGTCAGCCAAATAGATATGCAGCTCTGAAGTCCTAGTCTCTGATACCAGCTCCTTAGGAATTATTTCATGAGCTAAATATTCCAAAAATGAATCTCATTAAACATGCTCATTACAAAGAACTTATTTTAAAACGTTGGTACTGTCTGTACCACTGTAGGTACAGATGCAGTTTTGACAGCCATTTTGAGGGCTTTTGTCCCTGCGATGGGGACACGCTGGTTTTATAATGTTAGCCTTCTTGAGCACATTTCAGGAATTCTGTGTGTAATGAGGCTTCTGTCTGCTCTGATGGAGAAGGGAAGCCAGCTCAAGTCACCCCACCAACCAATCGAGTCACCCAGATTATTCCAGCTGCCTTTTCTTTCTCTGTTTGTTTAATAACTTGGCACAGAATATACAAGGAACAAAGGGTAATGTTTGCTGAAAAGAATTTGTGTTCAAGTTTCCCTCCAGCACAAAGTCTGGGTTCGTAGTCAAAGATAAGTTTTTGTCTAAAGCTGCAACTTTAGATGTTTGGAGTCNGCTTTCTTCCTTTTCTCACTTTGCATTTTAGAAGNAGTATGTGGCAGCACATGCCTAGAATCCCAGCACTTGATAGGTAGAGGCAAGAGGATCAGGCTTTCAAGGTCATGGTCAGGTCCCTAGTGAGTTCAAGGTCAACCTGGGCTACAGAAGACCACATCTCAAAATAACAACCAAACAAAAAACATTTTCAGGACCATCAGTAATAATTTAAAAAAGCATTCCTCATTATGAACCAAAGAACCAAATGAAAGATACATCCCTTATTTAAAAAAATATTTTAAAAAATCTGCTAGCCAGGCAGTGGTGGTGCATGTCTTTAATCCCAGCAGTTGGGAGGCAGAGGCAGGTAGATAAAGGCCAGCCTGGTCTACAGAGTGAGTTCCAGGACAGCCAGGGTAACACCAGGGCTACACAGAGAAACCCTGCCCTGAAAAACAAAATTAAAAAAAAAAAATCAGCTGATGCTGAGAAGGTAGCTCAGTTGGTAGAGTTCTTGACTCCTAGTAATGAAGCCCTGGGTTCAAACTACATTAAACAGATACAGTGGCCAAGCTTAGGAGGAAAGAGCAGGGGCATCAGAAGTTCAAGGTCATCCTTGGCTACTTAGCAAGTTTGCAGCCAGCCTGGGGCTATGTAAGACCCTATCTATAGATAGATAGATGATAGATAGACAGATAGATAGATAGATAGATAGATAGATAGATAGATAGATAGATAGATAGATAGAGTCAGTTGGTAATTCCCTAAGATCAATAATTCATTCTGGCAACTAAACAGAAACCATGTCTGTTTAAAATATTTTTAATGATAACCTTAGGAATTGGTGAGTTGTACTGGAGAGTCAGTAAACTTACCAGNGAAAATCTTTCTATGAATATAACAATTGTGTAAAGTTGATTAGGAAGCTCAAGATTTGCTTGCAAAGACTGATGGCCCTTTCTTGCTTGTTCATTGTCCCCACGGGGCACAGTCATGGCCACACAACAATGAACAAAGTACATCGCCTAGCAGGACTGACACTCAAACACATGTTCTCCAGCAGCCTGCCCTGCCCACAGCTGCCCTGCCCACAGCTGCCCTGCTCACAGCTGCCCTGCTTCCTGCATTTGGATCAAGTCTCAAAGTTGTGACATAATGCCAGAGTCAGGTGGACACAGACCATAGGTCTGTGCCAGGTGCCAGGAACACAACTGCTGTCTGCAGTCAAGTTCCAATAAATTGGTCTTCTTTTATGGGTATTGAAGACCTCTCCTGTAGCATTGCCAAAAGATGAGGAGACATTGTGAGAACTATTTATGAGTCATGTGGAAATACTTCAGAGGAAAGGCCAGGTGTGGTGGTGTATTCCTCTAATCTCAGCACTAAAAGGTTGAGGTAGGAAAATGATGAGGTTGAGGCCCAGGCTGTTACCCCAACAGAGAAAGNGCAGGCTGGATGATTCAGATGGTGAAAGCATTTNCATAGACCTAAGGAACTGAGTTCAGTCTCTGGAACCTACAGTGGGAAGTGAAGGACTCAACTCCTGAAAGCTGTCCTCTGTNCTACACATGTGCCTGTTGTATGCACAGGCAGGCAGACACAGGTGCACATGCACACGTGCACGCACACACACACACACACACACACACACACACACACACGCATGCATACACGCACATTTCCTGGAATACAGTTTTTAAAGGAGGTGTAAGTGTGTGTGTTCTTCCTGGTCTGGGATACACAGAAACTCTGAATGACTCCCCAGGCATCCCCTATACTGTTATAAACTTGACACCATTTTTGATGGCAAACTGAAGCATAAATGTCAGTATTTATTTGACAAATTTAATCAGTAGGACGCCAACATTGCATATCTACAGAAAACCGTACTTGAACATCTGAGTGATCCGAACACCTGGCCAGACTCTCTAGCTTAGGGTCAGTTTTGGTTTTTGTTTGTTTGTTTTGTTTTGTTTTGTTTTCTTGCACTCAGTTGCAGCCGTGCACTGGGAAAAGAAGAATGAGACAGACCATGGTGGGCCTGCATGCAGCGAATGTAAGAAGGAATGAGGCCCTGTTGTCAACAACCAAAATCTGGTTCACAGAGTTATCAGCAATGCGCTCAATTGTTAGCATCTAAAATAATTATGCCAGCAATATGGCCTATATTCTGTGTGCTGCTTCTACCAACTGGCTAGACAGCCACTTTCTCTAATTAAATCAACCTCCTCTACAGTTCACAGAAGTAGATGTCTATTTTCCTCAAAAAGGACTCAGTGTCCCATGAGAGAGGTAATTCCAATAGCTTGTCATCAATTAAGAAGTAGGCACATAGTTCATTAATCCTTTAAGAAAGTCAGCATGTTCTTGCATTCACTGGACAGTGGGCACCATGAGGGTCATGTGATCTGGTTTCCATTTGGGAACTACCAGAGGTATGCCCACCCAACCCACTACTTTAAAGAATGATGTAGGGGCTGGAGAGATGGCTTGGTGGTTAAGAGCACTGACTGCTCTTCCAAAAGACCTGAGTTCAATTCCCAGCTCCCCACATGGCAGCTCACAACTGTCTGTAATTCCAGCTCTCCAGGCAATGCACATTTAAACAAATAAATAAATAAAACCTCTGCTGGAAAAAGAAAAAAAGAAAAAAAAAGAATGATGTAACCCTTTAAAACAAAGTCAGTGCTGGGGAGATAGTCCAACGAGCAGAGTACTTACTGTGCAAACATGAGGACCCCAGTGCAGTTCCCCAAAACCCACATTAAAAAAAAAAAGTTGGATGCGGCAGCAGCCCAGGCCTGTAATCCCTGGGGGAGCAGAACTAGAAACAGCACAAACCATTCAACCTCGCCAGTCAGCNAGCTCCACACTGAGTGAGAGAAGTGGTCTCGACTAATAATAAGGCCTCAGAGTTCCCAACTGCAACTGATACATCTGCAACACAACCCCCACACCCAAGGCTCAAGAAACATCGCTGAAGAAGGGATAGGAAGACTGTAAGAGCCAGAGGACCAAGATGTTCTCTGAGAGTCCCCTGTGAATGGCAGGAAAGCTGCATTCGTCAAATGGCAACAATATGGCCGCCTAAAAATTAGCAACGGAGTGACAACACCAGTTGACATGCCAAGGTGGATAGAGGAAACCTTCAAGGCCTCAATGCTAGATGAGAGCTGTGGACAACTGCTCACTGCTGGGAGAGGGAGAATCAGTCTTTTCCGAGGATAAGCATATATATGTAATAATAATAATAATAATAATAATAATAATAATAAAATATGAGGTCATAAATTTAAGAGGAAATGGGGAAACATGGGAGGAGTTGGAGGGGGAGGAGAAGGGGTAGAAATTATGTAAATTATAGTACTTGCATATGAAATTTTCAAAAAAATTTATTTGAGAAAAAAGTGCCATTTAGCTGAGCACTCCACAGTCTTTTCTCTGCACTGTGACTAGATGTAGGTCTCTGTGTTAATCACCATCTACTACAAGAAGAAGCTTCTCTGCTGAGGGTTGAGAGATGCACTAACCTATGGGTGTACAGATAACTTAGGGAACAGTTTAATATTAAGTCCGTTTAGCAGAATAATTGTACTAGGTTTCCCCCTACAGCCTATGAACTAGCTAGTCATGGGGTTTTGGCCCAGGTAGCAGTACCAGGTATGAGTTCTGTTTCATGGAGTGGTCTGTAAATCCAATCAGAAAGTATTTGGTTACTCCTAAACCATGTGTGCCACTATTGCACCAGTGGCATATCTTGTCAAGCTAGTCATTATTATAGCTCATAGCGGTCACAGTTGAGAAAGCTTGTTGAATACTCTCCTCCAATAGTAGCATAAATAGAAACTTCTAGCAGTGTGAAAGCTAGTCAGTAAGGATGAAGCTTCCAGGTCAATACCAGCTTGACTTCTCCACACCCTATGACTCAACTATGTGGTGTCTTCAGCAATAGGGTCTTACCATAAAGTTCTGGGGACAACCAAAAACAATGGCCATGGCCTGTAATGTTTGGGGGTAACTAGGACCCTACTGACCAACAACTCAGAAAGAGGTAACCCAGACCTGCCACCAGACTTTTGATTTGATAGCCTATGCGTCTGGAGAGGCATTGTCCCCACACATTCTCGCACAGAGCTCAGAGATTATTGTGGGAAAGGGGACAGGAAGGTTGTAAGAGTCAAAAGTACTGAATGTCTGCAGTAAAAATGTCTACATCTGGACATTAAATCCAAGGTGGTTGTTCTCTGGGCCCAGTACATACGCATGCTCGCTTATATTCTCTCTCTCTCTCTCCCCGCCTCTCTCTCCCTCTTCTCTCTCTCTCTCTCTCTCTCTCTCTCTCTCTCTCTCTCTCTTGGCTTTAAAAATTTATACAATACATTTTGATCATAGTTTTTCTCCTTCTCTAGCTCTCCTAGATCCTTCCCACCTCCTTACCTACCAATTTCATGTGCTTTATCAAGAAAATGCCAAAAATCAAAACAAAACTTTAAGATAAAAAATGCCAAGCCTCCCCCACCCAAAAAAAGCCCACATACAATAAAATGGAGTCCATTTTGTGTTGGTCAACTACTCCTGGGCATGGGGCCTGCCCTGAAGTGTGAAGGTTGATACGTCCAGTGTCAGTACGTAAGAGAAAACTGAGTTTCCCTTTCCCTGCAGGTTTTTCAATTGCAATTAACTTCTTCACTTAGGGGAGGGAATTTGTATCCATGCCCCCTTCCCTGGACTAGAATTTTTGTCTGGCTTGAACTTGTCCAGATCTTGTGCCTGCTGTCATGGTCTCTCTCTCTCTCACACACACACACACACAGACACACAGACACAGACACACACACACACAGACACACACAGAGAGACAGACACACACACACAGACACACACAGACACACACAGACACACACACACATACACACACATTTCTTTAGGATGCTTTAGCAGGTGGGGAGATGGCTCGATGGATAAAGGGCTTGCCATGTAAATGTGAGAACTAGAGTTCAGATCCCAGCAGTCATATAAAAGCCAGGTGACAGTGGCGGCTTGCCTGTAATCGCAGTACTCTGGACAAAGACGAAGAATTCCTAAGGTAAGATGGCTACTTAGACCAGCCAGAATCCATGAGTGTAAAGCGTAAAAATAAAATAAAGAGACTATACCTAAATCATAGAACAAGATGAAAAATAAAATCTATAACAGTACGCATAAATATGATAGACTATACCACATAATTTTTTAAAGTCAAAATGNAATTCTGTTTTTAAATGCATCAGTTAAAACCAAAGTATTAGCTGGGCAGGAGTGGACCATAGACATTTCTAGAGCTCAAGAAATGGAGGCAGGAAGATCAAGAGTTCAAAGTCACCTCAGCTACACAATGAGCTTAAGGCCAACTTGAGCTATGTAAGANCTTCTCTCAAAAAAACAAAATTTAACACAAAGTATCTCAATATTAAAAGAATGAGCAAAGAGCTCAGTGTAATGGTCCATGCCTTTAACACTACCACTCAGGAGGCAGAGGCAGGTAGATCTCTATGAGTTCAAGGCCAGCCTGGTCTATGTAGTGAGTTCCAGGACAGCCAGACCCATATAATAGAGAGACTCTGTCTCAAAGTTAAATAAACAAACAAAAAATGAGTAAAGAGATAATGAGGGCAACTACTAAGGGAAGAGTCACGAGATCAGAAACATACAGTGAAAGAAAATTTATGGCTAATGCATTAAACTCTCTTGTAAAGATTCCACCTGACCTGGTGAGGGTCACCCAGGTTAGTTCATCTTTTGATTAATACCATATTCTGATATGAATAAAGTACATTGATTTGGCGCCTTAGTGTGTGTAGGTGCCGTTGGAAACCAGTAGAGGGCACTGGATTCCCCTCGGAGCTTGAGTTTCATGTGGTTATGATCCACCTAACAAGTGTGCTGGGAACTGAACTCCAATCCTCTGCAAGAGCAGCAAGTGCCCTAACCACTGAGCCATCTCTCCAGCCCCCAGTGTATTTTAAATAATTCTCCAAAGAGGAAAACCCTACTGCAATTCCAATCAAGTAGCAATGAGAACAAGACTGGCCTCTAACTCACAGAAGTCCACCTGCCTCTGCCTCCCAAGTGCTGGGATTAAAGGCATTAGCTACCATTCTTTGCGTGTAGCAAGCTTCAAATTAAAAATAGATTAGAGGCAAGCAAACAAGTAAGAAACAGTATGGCTTTTTTTTTAATGTAAACTACAAAATGCCAGTTAGTAAATAGACTCTCCAATATCTTATGAAACATATTTTAAAATTAATCGAGCATCCATTGTCAATTAATATCTCCAGCTCGATATGGTAGTGCACACCTACAATCCTGGCACATGGAAAGTGGAGGCAGAAGATCTGGAGTCTGAGGCCATCCT
>LZPO01107969.1:0-12443 GCA_001675575.1 Neotoma lepida | reverse complement strand
AAAAAAAAAGAATCTGAGCTGTACCTAAGTAAAGCCCTCTGAGGCTCTGAAGGGAGTGCCTCAAGTTGCACAGCTGCTGATGTTGCACAGCTGCTGATGTTGAGCTNTGTTATCTGCTGGTATTGGTGGCCTTGAATAGGTTTTCAAGTGTTTCATGAAAGACTTTCCCTCGAAGCAGATTATCACTTTCTTAAGGGCAAAAGTTATGCCTTTTCTGTCTCCCAGAGTAACTACATGATTGATTCATTTTCCTAGTCAGGGTTTCTATTGCTGTGATGAAACACCNTGACCAAAAGCAAGTTGGGGAGGAAAGAGTTTATTTGGCTTACANTTCCACATTGTAGTCCACCANAGAAGGAAGTCAGGACAAGAACTCAAACAGGGAAGGAACCTGGAGGCAGAGCTGATGCAGATCCCATGGAGAGGTGCTGCTTACTGGCTTGCTCTCCATGCCTGCCTTCTTATAGAACCCAGGACCACCAGGCTGGGGGTGGCACCACCCATGATGAGCTGTGCCCTTTCATATCAATTACTAAATAATATAATGCTCTACAAGTTTGGCTACAGCCCAGTCTTATGGAGGCGTTTTCTCAGTTGGGGTCCCCTCCTCTCAAATGTCTCTAGCCTGTATCAAGTTAATCTTAGCCAGCACAATCATCATCGAGTATTCTCACATAGTTGGCTCTTGTAGATTCCTTGTACGGCCCTGGGGGATACAAACTCACACTGCTACCCCTAACAGGCTTATAAATTTAACACAGCAAAGTGTATTAAGATAGAAGTATGTGAGATGTTGCATATCGAAGAAAAGAAGACGAATCATACACGGACTAAGATGCTAAGCAAGAAAAAAACGCTGTGCTTGGAGATCTGGGCCCTCTTGGAAATTCTGGTAATTTGGACGCAGTTCCACGAGGGACAACCCCGTCCTAACCCCACAGGATTCTCTGTAGGGGCCCTGGTAATGGAATTCTCAAGAGTGATGTCGAATGCCTCAAAGGTGTAGCCTAATTGGGTACGTTCACAGTGTCCTGAGCGTATGCAGTATCTCACAGGTTACGTCGTGCCGCGATATGTCATGTTAACGAATATNTCAGAGTTTACAATTAAAACATACGACAGAGCAGTCAAAAAAGGCGTTGCATAACCAGGAACCAATGTACGCAGCAGTCCCATCTCCCACCCGGTTCCCCCGCAAACGCGCCGGAGGGGAGGGGTTTCCGCTTCCGGCGGCGGATTGTTGACGCCCGCCGCTGCTTTGGTGGCTACCGAGCGGTTGGGGAGGGGCTGCCGAGGGAGGGCGACGGCGCAGTGACAGGCAGCGCGGAGGGAGGCGACGATGGCAGAGGGGCCCGAGGAAGCCCGGAGCCGCCCTCCCGGACAGGACGGCGGCGGCGGGGACCACGAGCCAGTCCCTTCCGGGCCTGGCTCTCCCGCCGCGGCCGCCGCCCCCCGGCCCCCGGCCCTCGCGACCGTCGCCTCGGCCACCTCGGAACCGGAGCCGCCGCTAGAGCTCCGGAAGCGCCGGGAGGGGCCCGCAGGGCCGCAGGAGCCGGGGGGCTGCGAGGCGACGGACGGGCCGGCGCGTCTGAGCGCGCGCGAATACTCGCGGCAGGTGCACGAGTGGCTGTGGCAGTCCTACTGCGGCTACCTGACCTGGCACAGCGGCCTGGCCGCCCTCCCCGCCTACTGCGGCCCTCCGCCGGCCGCCCCGCAGCCCGCGGCGCCGCCCCCGCCCCCGCCCCCGCCGCAGCTCGCCTACTACAATCCCTTCTACTTCCTGAGCGCCGCGGGGCCCGGGCCGGGGGCGGCCACTGGCGGCGCCACCCCGACCGCCGTCGCGGGCCTGACACCCCGGGTCCAGCACGTTCAGGCGTCGGGCCGGGCGACCCCCGTGACCAGGGTAGGCTCTGCGGCCCCTGCACGGACGGCGAGCGACGCTGGGCGGCAGGCGGGTGAGAACGGGGGTTGGGTGAGTGGGTGGGTGAGATCTAGGAGGGGCGGAGTAGAGGGTTATATTCGTTTTGAGGTTTAGACCGGGATTCAGACGGCCCTTGTTGACCTCGAACTCTTGATCCATCTGCCTCNACTTCGC
The DNA here is from genome assembly GCA_001675575.1 of Neotoma lepida. Classification (NCBI taxonomy): domain Eukaryota; kingdom Metazoa; phylum Chordata; class Mammalia; order Rodentia; family Cricetidae; genus Neotoma; species Neotoma lepida. The sequence goes on along the minus strand of LZPO01107969.1, from coordinate 10,348 downwards.
GTGTTAGGGTTACTGGTGGTTCACGGTCCTTTTTAAAATGACTTCTACTCCTACTGCTATTCTTTTGTAAGGATTTCACCCTGTAGTCTAGGCTAACCTTAACTCACTATGTAGCCAGGTTAGCCTCGAACTCGCAGTAAGACTTCTGTGTCAGCACACAGGATCTTACATGCCTTGGCAGCGGGGTCTCTTGAAGGAGTGACCATTGGACAAGGATGCTCGCTCTTGAGATACGTAACTGGGGCTGCTACTACCACTGACAGTTTGCCCGGGCCTTAAATTCCAAAAATGTACTGTGAGGCAAAGCCAATTGTTCTTCCCTTAGACCTGGCACTACCAGTAGAGTCCCTTACTGGTGGCACTAGTCCTTCCCTTGTGTAGAGACCTGTGTTTATCAAACCATTCTCTGAGTGATCGCCATGCTCTGGAAAGAGATCTGAAGGTAAACTCAGGTGGCAAGCCCCACTGTTGGAGGAACGAGACTAGAATACTAGGAATCACCTGGGCTTGGGCTGTGTAAGGCAGGGGAACTGCGAGGAGATTGACATGAATACAGATAATGAGCTTCGGCCGGGTCCTAGCTTATTGATCTTGAATATTGTTTGTTTGATTCTGCGTAGTAACTAAAATATTGCTCGAGCAAAACTTGCAGCCATTCTCCTGCCTCCGGGTCCAGAGTGCTAGAAATACTGGTATCGATCACCAGCTATTCATTAGATATTTTAGTAACATGTTTTCTTGGTGGAATAATTGTCATTGGCTGCTGCAAGGCTGTGATTTTTTTTTTTTTCATTAAGTTGGACCTTGACTTTACTTTGCTCCTCCATTAGCTGACTTGTTTCCTTAAACCTGTGTGATTCATTTTCCTTTTCCCCCCCCTAATTTACAGGCAGAGAGTATGTCATTCCGTCCTTGGCACACAGATTTATGGCAGAGATGGTGGATTTCTTTATTCTCTTCTTTATAAAAGCGACCATTGTCTTGAGCATCATGCATCTCAGTGGGATAAAGTAAGTTAACTATGGTCACAAGAGTCTGGGGCTGTTACTTAGAGATCTTGTTTTGTAAAATCTGCTCATGCCCATGACTGACTCTGGGTGATGGGTGCCCAGGGCCAGGATTTCTCCATGAAATCTTCTAACAATTGTATTTGTTTCCTTGGTTGTGTGTGTGTGTGTGTGTGTGTGTGTGTGTGTGTGTNTNTTTCTTTTTTAACTTTTAAAAGCCATGTGTTTATGTGTATACTTGTGAAAGCCAGGAGATCCACTTTGTCTTCTGCTCTCTACTGTATTTCTTGGAGGTAGGATCTCTCACTTAACCAGGGGCTTGTCATTTCAGCTAGACTGGCTGGCCATCAAGTCCCCAGGATCCACCTGTCTCTATCCCCCAATCTTACATAGGTATATGGTATCTTGGCTTTTAGATGGGTTCTGGGGACCAACTCAGGTCCTGATGTTTGTACAAGCACTTGACTCACTGAGCTATCTCCACAGGCCCCTTGTTGGTTTAAGAAACAAAGGAGGAAACCTCAGTATGTTAAGATCTGTGGGATACTCTATTGAAAATAGATAAAAAGAGTGAGGCTTTGGTGGCACACACCTTTAATCCCAGCACATAGGAGGCACAGGCAGGCAGATCTCTGAGTTCAAGGCCAGCCAGAGCTATAGTTAGGTCCTATCTCAAAAAGATTTTAATAGGTAAAAGGAGTCTCCAGACCTGGCTTGTTTATATTAACCATTCTCATGGGCCAGGAATTTATTGGTTTCCTTCTTATTGGCCTGTTAAGTCTCTAACATGAAAGCACATCCACTGCTTGTCCAGAGGTTCCAAGTTCAGTTCCCATATCAGGCAGCTCATCACTACCTGTAACTCCAGCTCCAGGTATCCATCCCCCTCTTTTGCACCCACATGGCATACATGTGTATATACACACACACAAAAATAAATATATTTCTTTCCAAAGTACAAAGAGCCTGTGGTAGGTGAACTCTTAGTAATCAATTAGTGGCATTTCAGTGGGGTTGCTTACAGTTGAGCAAATTTCACTCCACTGCCAAGTGTGGCATTTACTTGAGAAACTTAAAATCTTAGGATAAGGGCTCTTAGCATTTACTAAACATCATCTATGTGCAAGACATTGAACTTGACTGTTTTTTGTTAACCTTAGTACTACCATAATGTAGACATTAATTGGATTTATGAGAAGTTAAGGCCAGAATTGAGGAGGGAAAAAAAGGTAGTAAAGTCAAGATACAAACTGTTGTTAAACCTTAGGGCCCTTGTCAGGTGTTACTGCGATTCCTTCCTATCCCACCTGTCTTTATTTTTATTTTACATTTTTCCTTACTTGGAGATCAGAAGACAATTTGCAGAACTTGACCTCTCCAGCCTTAACTCTGCTGTAGTTCCTTTTGACAAGTCTGAATTTCATCACGTGGTTTAACAGGTGCCCAGTCTTAATCACAATCCATGCACAAGAGAAATTGGAGCCCTATCACTTGCTCCAAGGCACGCTCTCTCCTGCCAGTCTTTCTCTAGAGCTTCTTCCGTCCTCTTGGTTCGGCTGGCTTCTCTTCATTCTTTGTGTTGTAGGACATGTCATTTCTGAGAAGTCTGCACAGGAGTCAGTATAACTGGTTTGTTATACTGTGGTGTTCTGGTTTCCTGACACAATTGGCACCCCAGTTTATTATTGTTCTTTATTGTTCTGTTTTCCTTGCTAGAATCTCAGTGGAAGCTGAGACATTTAGTATCCCCTTGCTGTCCTAGTCTGCCTTCTGTTGCAGTGATAAATACCATGATCAAAAACTTTGGAAGAAAGGGTTTATTTCATCTTACAGCTTGTAGTCCCATTGAAGGAAGTCAGGGCAGGAACTGAAGTAGAAGCCAAGGAGGAATGCTGTCTACTGGGCTTGCTCAGCCTGCTTTCTTACAGCACAGCACCTAGGACCACCTGCCCAGGGATGGTACCATCCACAGTGTGCTGGACCCTTCCCACATCAATCAGTAATCAAGAAAATACTTCACAGACTGGCCTCAAGGCCAATCTAATAGAGGCATTTTCTCAACTGAGGTTCCCTCTTCCCAAGTGACTCTTGTTTCAAGTTGACAAAACCACTGACCATCGTGTCCTCAGGGCTGGCGTCTCACTTGTTCTATCACTGAGTTACAGACACACCAACAAACATGACCGCACCTTTTGCTTTTATTTACCTATTGCTATTTGTTGAATAAACTCATGGGTATTTTGTACAATTAGATGGCGAGAACCTAACAGCTTAGAATTTCATGTAAAATTTAGGACTTAACACTTATCAGAGAAAAAAGGTACAACTGACCTGGTAACTAGTTCCATATAAACCCCAAACTCTTCTTTTTTGTGCAGGGACATCTCTAAGTTTGCCATGCACTACATAATAGAAGAAATTGATGAAGACACATCCATGGAAGACTTGCAGAAAATGATGATTGTGGCACTTATATACAGGTTGTTAGTTTGTTTCTATGAGGTAAGCTGCTGAGTGAAGCAAATACTGCTTTAATTGTATAATTGTAGATTTCTACCAAGAAAAAGAATGAGAATTTTTCAAGCATCTCTTCACATTTGTATTTTTTCACAGTTTTAAAAATTAACATTTTTAAGTTAAAAAAACTTAAATTTTGTAGACATTTAATAATTGCTTTGTTATGCTTTTCAGTTTTAGAAATAAAATTACATTCATAAGTAGGTTTTGGTCCAAAAATATACTTACCGATTGATTGTAGAAATAATGTACTTTTACCTGTGAAACAACTTCATAAAATATGAGCCAAAAAATATGCAGTAGATAATTTTTGATATTGAACATATTAAAAGACTGTAAATGCATTAGTGGTTAATTGGAGAGGGGTTGGTATTGGGAGATCAAACCCAGAACCCCTACACATGCTAGGTAAGCAAGTCCATTGAGCTATATTCTAAGACTTTTCTATTTTAGAGTTTCAGTGAGTTCTAAGGGCAGATCCTAAATGCAGTTTGACTTCTTGCATCTCAGTCTACTCAGTAGTCGGGATAACAGGCCTTGTGCCACCATACCCAGCCTTTATTTAGTGTTTGGTTTCCCAAGACAGGGCCTCATTGGTCCCAGACTTGCCTCTGGAGTTCTAGGATGGCAGGCGTGTGCTACTAGCCAGTTTAAATGGTTAGGTTTCTAGTATTCTATACAGTTGGCACATCCAGTGTAACTTTCTTTTTGAGACAGGGTCTCACCTTGTAGCCCTGTCTGGCTTTAACTCACTGTGCATACCAAGCTGACTTGGAACTCAGAGATCCCATCTCCCTATACTTCCCAAGTGCTGGGACTAAAGGTGTTGCTACCACACTTGGCCCTCCACATGATGTTTTTATAAATAAAATAATTTATAGAAAAAAATTTTTTAATCTTTAAAACTGGTTTAGTAAATTATTTTTAAATTGTCCTTCTTTCCTTAGATAATTTGCATTTGGGGAGCCGGGGGAGCTACTCCAGGAAAGTTCCTCCTAGGGCTTCGAGTTGTGACATGTGATACATCGGTACTCATTGCTCCAAGTCGGGTTTTAGTGATTCCTTCCTCAAATGTTAGCATCACAACGTAAGTCCTTTCCTTATCTTAATCTTCTTACAAAAAGAATATAGTTAAGTCATCTTCTACTGTATAGTGATGTCCGTCAACTGGACATGGCATCCTCAGCAGTGAAGAAAATTCTGCCGCATGCCGACTTCAAGGTATCTGAAGTTTGTGACAGTGCACTGATTTCTGTATTCTCAGGATCATTCAGACATTCCTCAGAATGAGTCCCTCATTAAGCAGCACAGGATTGTATTCAATACTCCTTGTTACAGATTCTAGACAGTGTTTTAAAATATTGATCTTTTTTTTCACAATATACACTGTAATCATATGGACTTACATGGAAGTTTCTATGTCTCATTGCCTTTGGCATACATGTTCAAAGTAATTTTATGAAATGTGTGGCAATGATAAGGTATTTGGGTGTTCTTAGTGCTCTATGCCTAACTGTATTCTCTGGCTCTGTGAACTACCCACGAGAACCCTATCCTGACTCCAGCCCTTAGCCCAGAGCCCAGAATGCCTGTAGTTTTCATTGCAGCCCTTTGGCATGCAGCTCCAGTAAGCGTGCAGTGGTGATGAAAGTTGGGGAGGGGAGAGAGCTGTGATCAATTGAATCAAACAAAATTTGGCTGTAAATGCTGCAGGAATGATTCAGGGAAAATACAAGCAGGTTAGATTTTGCTGGCATATGCACATTGCCTTAAACTTTGTGTTTTAATTCTGGCCAACTTTTTATTTATTTTGGTGTTTCAAGAGGGTTTGTGTAGCCCTGGCTGTCCTAGAACTCGCTCTGTAGACCGGGCTGATCTCAAACTCACAGAGCTCTCTGCCTGCCTCTGCCTCTGTACTGGGACTACAGGCGTGCACCACCACTACCCAGCTCTGGCTACTTCTTTTAATGAGTCAATAAGGGTTAGTGTTTATTGAGCACTTCTTAGATACCAGGCATTTTAATCTCATTTTCACAGTTGTGGAGCACTAGTAATTAGAAAAAGAATGTGAAACCAACCAGTTTGGATTCAGAGTCCACACATTTAGCCACCAACAGGCAGAAACTAACATTGTTAGGATAATTCTCTATTTTGAGCTCTTGTTGAAAGCTTTTTAAAACTTCTTTTAATTACTGGAGCCCATACAGGAGAAAAGATAAAAGAACAGATTGTGTTTCAGATAAAATAGAAAGTAGAACTGCAGTAGCATACGCAGTTCAGAAGATTCTAGAAGCCCATGGGAATATATGACTATGGAAAAGGTAAGCAAAGGGAAGATGTTGTCTTTGGACAAAATACGAAGTCCTGTATGCTGTCTACTCGTTGGTGTTCTGAGATGTCTAATGCCTAAGTTCTAGTCTTCTACGTAGCTTTCTTTAGGAGTAGAGCAGGTAGTTAAAGTATATTGTTTGAAAAGAGTTTTAACTGTGCTCTGAATGTTACAGACATCAACAAGATACCTAGTCGGCAATGAATGATACGACCTGACTTGCTACTTCTGCTTGCTTCCTTTAGGTCCACCATACGAGCTTTGATCAAGAATTTTTCTATTGCTTCTTTTTTCCCTGCTTTCATCACACTGCTGTTTTTTCAGCATAATCGAACAGCCTACGACATTGTAGCAGGAACCATTGTGGTAAAAAGAAATGGGGTCAGATGATGCCCCAGAGCCCTGAATTCCATTCTTTGGAATAATAACGACAAGACTAAATTATGTATCAAGGCCATCAGTATCTCTAGGTTACATTAATTGATGTTTTAAAAATTAGAGCAGTCACTACGGTGTGATGCAGGAGACTGTTCTGAAAGTGTTGACTGTACTTAAATGTCAAGAACTTTTCCAGAAGGTAAAATTATTAAATTCAAGTGTTAAATATTTGTAGGACAACAAAGCAAATGGTTTCAATCAATATAGACAAATACACACTTTAACATTTAAGATAACCAAAATTTGCTGGAAGCATTTTCAGCTTTAAATTCTCCATTTTATTTTGGCTTATCCTAGAGTGATTGAAAAATATCCAGTTGTGTTTTATAAACACCTACCTAACTCCCACAACTCTTCTTAGGAAAGTTGCTTTGTGTGGGCATTGAGAAAGCATCAACTCAACAAACCACTGACTGGCAGGTGTTGGAGAAAAGGGCTAGTGAGGAAGGCCTACCAGTTCCCTCACCTCATACTTCCAGGATGTTCTAGAATTCACTGCAGTAGTGGAATTTTGCAGCTTCTTACTGCTTATGTATTTGGAGGCAAGAATTTTCATGATGATGAAAATGTATTGAGTCATATCATTGATACTTTAAAAAAAAAAAAAGGTAAGTTAGTGATTGCCTTCTGTGGGGGGTAGGGTGGGGATGGGAATGTGAATTTTCAATGTAAATTCAGCTTAGAATTCATGTGCCCTAAAAACCAACTATAAATATGTGGGGGAAACATCCATCAAACATTCCCAGTGTGTGCTCTCCAGTGTTCTGAATGTACCTGTAGATTCTATTTCTGTACAGGCAAACTCCTAAGGCACTATATTCTATACAGTTCCATGACTGTCAAAACATCAAGGTATTAAGTCTTAGTATTTTGTGAATAACTCTAAATACTAGCAGCCTGTGAAATATTAGCAATTTTCCCCATGATGAATTGTTCTCTCTAGAGCAAGGCAGAGTATTATCTCCGGACATTATTCTAGCTTCTCTAAGCTCATTTTGGGCCTGCTAGAGATGAAATTTGGGGACAATATGTTAAAACAAACTTTTGTGTATGGTCATTGTACTTTGCTCTGTTGGTGTAACATTATCGGGTTCATGTCTGTGTGTTTTTGTTGTGTCCCAGTTAGCTAGCTATACCGAAATGTATAGTTTAAACTTTCTTACTTGTTGTTGTATATGATTTTCCCAAGAAACACTAAATTGTATTGCACAAGAGATCAATCTTTGTTCCTGGGTTTTAAATAGCAAGAATAAGCCATGTGTTATTACTGCATCAATTTTTCAGTGGGCTTTTCACATTTAAAACTCTGAAAATGCATTTAATGTCTACAGACACTTTAAGAATCTAATAGCTTATTGCAAGAGTTCATAAACCACCGTTTTTCATAATGATTTTATTTAAATTAAATCCAGCTTCACAGAAAGCCTATTACTTGTCAAGAGCAGTATGTAGAGCACTTGCTTGTGGCTCTGGCAAGATTTTATGGCTCTTCAAACTCTTACACTACAAATCAGGAAATTGGTGTGGACACACTACTTTTGCCACTGATAAGGGAATTCAAGTTGAAATGTGCTTCACCCACAAAGCTCTGGAGTACTTGATTATTGTTTCTACTCAGACTATTGTAGTTTTCACTGAGGATATTTTTATTTATACAGTAAAATAAACAAGTAGCCCAATTTGTTGTAGTTTAAAAACTGCAGTTTGCTATAGACAAGTTATTTAGATCCAGCTGTAGATTCAAGTTGTGCCATACAGGCTGTAAGATAAAAGTATTGCTTTGCCTCCACAATAAAACCTCAATCTGTTTTAAGTGCAGCACTTAGGGAAAGAAATCTCAAGAGTTGAAATAAGCCAGGCAGTGGTGGCTCACGCCTTTAATTCCAGTACTTGGGAGGCAGAGGCAGGTGGATCTCTGTGAGTTCGAGGCCAGCCTGGTCTACAAAGTGAGTTCCAGGACAGCCAAGGCTACACAGAGAAACCCTGTCTCAAGAGGGGGNAAAAAAAGTTAAAATAGAGAAAAGGGAACCTGGCACATTTTTTTCCTCATAGGGTTGTTCCTTCACAGAACGTGTGTATAAATTACAGAAATACTGATTTCTTGTGTCTCATGCTGAAGCTGTATCTTAGAGGGGCAAAAATGAAGTCAGAAATGAAGATGTTCTTAAATGAGCGTGCATACACCCTGAGCTGGACTGGAGTCTCGTTGCTACATTACTACTATTCAGTCCAAACAACTGGGGAGAGATTTAGGCAGTGAGAAAGTCTTGGTACCCATCACTAAAAGTGTTCTGGAGTGGCTACATCTTGGAAGTAGGATATTCTAAGACAGGCCTTACTTTACTGAGCATTCTCTGTGACCATAAACACAATGCCACTTGACAGTATTCTGAAGCATTGCCCAACTCCTCTAGCACTGGCTTAATTCTCCCTACAAAGCATTCACCTTCTAATCTCCAAGAAGGCATCCTAGTTGAGGGTCACTCTCTGTCCACACCTCAAAAATTTACCTTAAAAGTTTTAACTTTAAAAGAACTCATTCACATCAGTGATTTGTTTCACTTACACACCTGACTTTCTGGCAAAGGGAAGGAGTTGAAATTTTGTATTTGCTACTTGGAGGATGGGGCAATTAAAGTCTCTCATTGTTTGAGGACAATGCCTAAATAAACAGTATTCCTAAACTCCCGACAAGTACTGTTTCAGCTCCTTGCAATCTTCCATTCACATAACCAAAGACCAAAGTCTTTACTTGTGCCTGGGTGAAGTTCCTCATTTCAGTTGGTATGTGTAGATTTCCTTGTAGTTCATTATAGTAGGGCTTGTCCTGCAAACAGTATCTAATAACCCACCTATAAATAAAACTCAGCATTCTATTTTTAATATTTGTATGTCACCAGTTTGTATTTTTGTCTCAATAAATANGTCAACAGTGTCATCTGTGTTTGCCTATTTCTTTGACAAGTTTTACTAAGAAAATAAACTCACTGGTTAAAATCTGTACTGGTAGGTACTTAGAGCCTTCAGCCATTACAACAATCAGATTACTAGATTTAAACTCAGACTTAATGGGAAAAGCCTTTATAAGCCAGTCCTTATGGACATGTTAACTGTAAACCCAGAAATCAGAAGGCTGACACAGGAGTATTGCTGCAAATTTAATGCCAGCCTGGGCTACAGTCTAAGACCCTATCTTTAGACATTAAAGGTTATGTATACAAACTTTATTTAATGCAGCCTGGTCAAAGTGTTGCTCCAGACAATTTACTATTCTAAGCCAAGCTACAAACTGTGTATTTGGGNACTACAGCGGATTTTGGAGGAATAAAAATGAAGTGGGTGGGGGAGGGACAACCCCGTATTATAAAGAAATGAGGATTATGACTAAATTCATCATACAGTTGCTATCTGTAAGGTCAACATTTTTCAATGTTGTTATAGCAGTTTCCATTAAAGATGCTACTCTCTAAAATTTTTGTTGAATCACTTTTTGGCCTTTGGGCTATATATATCAAGTGTAGTACCTGTTCTTATCCTAAATGATTTCCATTGAATTTCAAGCTTTATACGAGCCCAAAGGACATGCTAACAATGAAAACAAGTTGTTCCCAGGTTAAATCTTTCCTGTAAAAATGCTAATTATATTAATAAACCATTTCATCGTTTGTAAAAAGGAACTTCAGTTGTTTGAATTATATTTTTCTTTAAGGCCTGAAATTATAATCACTACAAACAACCTAGCACTTAAATGCTTAAAGTGACATACCCAGACCTGACAGAATTAGAAGAATACTGAATCTCTGGGTATATGCCCTAAAACATACACTTACACATCCCACTAGTAAACACTCTCAATCTCAGCCTATCCAATGAAGAGTTTACCACTGCTGGGCCGGAGAGACAGGTCCAGAGATGGAGCTGCCATCACAACTGGAAAGCTACATGTAGCCCAAGAATCAAATCTCAAGATCTGAACAGTCTGACAGACTCTAGAAAATCAAAAGACCCCCAATTTTCATTAGTTCTAGCCTTAGGACTTCAGTAACCTGCCTAAAAA